>CM067523.1:17385878-17500878 GCA_034509495.1 Acestrorhynchus altus
TTAAGTTAGTTTGGAGTAGCTGTTTGTTAAGTTAGCTTGAGTAGCTGTTTGTTAAGTTAGATTGGAGTAGCTGTTTGTTAAGTTAGCTTGAGTAGCTGTTTGTTAATATAGCTTGAGTGGCTGTTTGTTAGGTTAGTTTGGAGTAGCTGTTTTTAAAGTGAGCTTGAGTAGCTGTTTTTTAAGTTTGGAGTAGCTGTTTTTAAGTTTCTTTGGAGTAGCTGTTTGTTAAGTTAGTTTGGAGTAGCTGTTGTTTTTCAGAGTTTTTGGGTTTTTTTCCAGATGTTTTTTATTCTACACAGAATTGGTGATGACTTGTTTAATCATGACATGGTGTTTTTTGTTAGAGCAGAGTGTGGCAGATTTAGTTTATCCACCTTTTCCACCACCCCGGGTGCCACAGGAAGAGTCAGCACCCCCTCAACTCTGGCTTCAGTGTCTTCACAGGTGAACAGGTGACATCTTGGGGGCATAGTCAGAAAGCTAAGGCCAAAGCTAACCCACGCAAACACCACTCCACACCTAAACAGGTTTTCCCAGCTCAGACAAAAGGACCCATTGAGGAGTTTGTTAAAATAACTCTGGTCATAAGAGATTCTATTGTCCGATATTCTATTGGCACCAGTGATCACAGTTAGCTGTTTAATGGGAGCCAGGGCACCAGATGTTAGTGGCCATATTAAGTTAGCAAATAGGAAATATTTGAGGATAGTCATCCATGTAGAGGCCAATGATATCTGTCTGCAGCAGAGTGAAGTGACTAAAGATAATATTAAAAATTGCTAACAAAACAGAGCCAGGACCAGGGCGCAGACAGAAAGGCTAAACCGATTGTCTGCAAGCTGCTTTGAGGTTCAACAGTATTGAGACAGTATTGAGCTAAACACAGAAAAACTGAAACAGCCTGTTTTAATCAACACCCAGACTTCATATTCAAATTATAAAAATAACATCTTAAACCTAAATGTTAGATCACTCAATTCATGGCAGTCATTGTGAATGAAATCATAAATGATCAGAAGCTCAATGTATTATACGTCAATGAAGCTTGGATTAGATCTAATGAATACCTGGTACTAAATGAACCCACCCCTGAATGTTATAATTATGTACACAGCCCAAGACTATCAGGCAGAGCGATGGTTATTACATAACGTAACCAATCCGGCCACAAACAAGAATGTCTTCTCAGAGTTTTTAAAATAATTTGGTTCCTTTGCTGCAGACTTAGCAGTGTGCAGTGATAGAGTAATCATTGAAGGAGATTTTAAAATTTCTTAAAACAATCAGCATGAAGATTACAGCCCAAATAGTGATTGACCAACTGGAAGTATTCCACTCAGCATGGAAGGAAAGCCTTATTGAGTATAATTAGGCTCTTAGTAGAGCGCGCTCTATTCAGATTCAGTCCATTCCAACAACTCCTTACTGGTGTGTTATTTTTGTACACCCAACAAGTAAACCATTCTCTACAAGGTAAGTGCTTACAACCTTTATTTAAGAGTGTCATATGATAGAGTGATAAAGAGACCAGGACCAGACTCCATGCTGTCCACCACAGACTCCTTACATGATGACATTTTTTTTAATCCCAGCTATGCATCACCCATTGCAGACTGTCCGACACTAAGGCAGAAAGAATAAACACTTTGATTTATGTTTATCCTTGTGTGTCTGTGATTTTTGTTGTTAATAAAATAACTTCTGTTTCTGTGGACAGAGCTAATTCTGGTTGGGATGCTTTCTGCTAAATCATCATCCCATGGACAGCTGGTTATGTTTCCCTCCCAGCTAGAGGACTGCTCACTGCTGGAAAGGAGACATAACTTTGTGCTCTTCCCTGATTGGGGTGAGTAGAGGAGACCACCTTAGCACAGCTGGCTTCCATCCCAGTATCCCAGGGCAAGGTAGGTTTTCGCAGCTATTATGAATCCAGCCCAAACATATAAACAGTTCACTGAATTTGCACAGCAAGGTGCTAACCTTCAGCTTCCTGAGGTTGGTACAGTGCTTTCAAGTGAAGACATTAAGTGTTCATTATGACCAATCCCCTCATGTTAAAATATGGCTTCCTGTGCTCTATATTTAATAGCTCCTCAGTGTCTCTTTTGCTGTGCTTTCTCAGATTCAGAGATGTTTTAAAACTACTTTGGGCATAAATAAATATTGCAAGAACATCCTCAGCTAAAAATGTTCCTATAATTCCAATAAATACGTTTATAATGTTTTGTGACTAACGTACGTCAAACTACAGAAACAAGCCATAAAATTGGCCTACGGTTTTTATAAATTCATTGATTTTTAAAATGTATTTAATTTTGTCCAATTTGCCCAATTTTCCATTAGGACTCTCCCCCCATCACATACAATACTCCTGACAGTTATACTCTAGGAGGGTGAAAACATGTCTGTTCCGATACACCTCCCTTCAAACTGCTGCCATTGCATCATTGCTGGGCAGCCAACACACTCAGAAGAAAGCCCCAACCTAGATACAATGACTAACAGGCACATGTGCACACTGGGTAAAGTACAACCAAATTTGTTTCTCTTACTCCAGCTGGGTTCTATGTTAGCCCCATATTTCGATGCCCTGATGGGATTAGGAGGGGTTACACCTGGGCCCCATATGTGTGGGCTAAGGCGAGCTGTGTAAGTCCAACTTGGTCCCAGGGTCTTACTAAACCAAGTGAGTGAAAATGATTATTTGCCTTTGTTTGCTCAAAACTCAAACAACATGCTCAAAATACACTATATGTTCAAAAGTATTGGGCCACATATTCATTCATAGTTTCTTCTGAAATCAAGGGTATTTGGTTTTGTTGAAGTAACTGTCTCTACTGTCGAGGGAAGGCATAAAACTAGATTTTGGAGCATTGCTTAGTGGATTTGATAAAAGTGCTTCCTTGTCCTGCTGCAAGGAAAGCCAGACATCAGCATTTCACCATTTTGGCTCAGCAGTTTCACATATCAAGAGCATCTACCTTGCATCTAATTCATAAATACTCTACCATAAACCATAAATACCATCTAATCTCCTGGCTCACTGTGTACCGTGCTGCCTCTTGCTTGTTTTGTATTTTCCTCCATGCTGGCACACATAGTGCAGGTTTTTTCTGGACCAAAATCTGGGGGTGACCTGGGCTTTAGTGAGGTCAGGCTGTTGGATGCCCATGCTCCCCAACCCATTCCAAAAGTACTGAAAGTGGACTGCAAGCACCAACATTCCAGAGAACACAGTTCCACTGCTCCACTGCTCAATGCGGGGTTATAATGTTATAATACTCGAATGCCTTATATCCCTCTATTCCATGCCTGGCATTGTGCATGGTGCCAATAGGTTCATGTTTGTTTATTTGCTCCAGAGAGTCCTATTCTTTTGACTTCCTCACAAGGACTTGACAAGCTGTCTCAGCATTGCGTGCAAATTAAAGTAGTTGAATGCATTCGTTAATCTGAACTGGGATCATGAGGCCTTCTGACACTAATCCATTTTGGATATATTGAGAAGAAAAACAGTCAGACTTGGTTGAAAAGTCTTCATATGTTATAAATATTGATCAGGAGCTTCTAAGTTGAACAAAAACATCAAAAAATAGATATGAAGAACAGTTTCTAACATGCATTTACAAAGTTGTTCAGATCTGAAACGTGGATTCATGTGGCATTTTTATTTATCAGAAAACAGAAGGTGTATAAGATTTTTAGCACTGCATCGCCTCCTAAAGCTCAACTTAAGTCACAGTTTAAACACCTCACCAGAATCTAACCTAATGCCTAACAGTGCTTCTTAAAATGATCAGACAAGCTGCTTTTGAGGTTTGCAATTTGTTGACATGTTTTGGAATTTGTTTGATCTGCTTGATCACAGCTGTTGTGAATGTGATCATGTGACAACATGAATCAAACCCATTAAATTCTCTTAATCTCTACTGATTTTATTGCCATCTGGATGTGAATTTTATGACAGAGGATCCTTGGGTAACGTTCCCTTTCACAATTTACATCTTTGTTTTTTGTTGTTTCTCACTTGGAAAAGATCTTTGGTCTGTTATGATCACATTTAGTCTCTGAATACATGTCTTTGAGTGGCTCCTCTGGCACATATTAAGCACCACCTGAATAGCAAAAGTGAAAAGGAAAAAAATGGCTCCACCCTAAACTGAAAGAAGAGCCAGTTTATCTTCAACTGATCAGAAACAGCAGTTAATGTGGTCATTTGAAACAGGGCCAGAGCCAGGGAGTGGCTTAGGGGGAAAGTTTGCCAAAAAAAATAAATAAAATAAAAATTAATAAAAAATGAATAAACATTAAAAATGTATAATTGGACTGGCAAACTCTGGGTAAATAACTTATCATGTTCTAAATAATATTAACTAATATTGATAACTTTAGTGGAAATTATTTTAGCTGGTTTTTGCTGGAATTCTGAGAAACACTAGACCTGACAAACCTGCCAGTTTCATAGCAGTAAGCTTGAGCAAACTGTTGGGGAAATGAAATGGGCATCATTTTTTCAAGAAAAGTGATTCATAGTTGTCATCAACAAAAGTGGTTAATTTTCAGCAGAGGCAGCAACAGGACACCCTCAGTGGTGTGAACTCATAATGCTGCTGAAAGGTGTTTGAGGTGAGTCCACACCATTGAGTGTGTAATGCAGTAGGTGTAATAAACATTAGCTGCGATTAGCTCGTGGACTAACATCACCCTTGAGACAGAGCTCTGGTTAATCTGAATGTTAATAAAGTTTTTGTCACATATCTGTCTTGTCCCTCTGGTCTCTTCTTTGTTTTGTTTATCTTCCCTTGTGCTTCCGAGCACATGTCATGTCTCCGCCCATTCCCAGCTGTGTCTCATGTATCCTCAAGTCCAGGTATTAATTATCATTTCTCATTATTTAAGTCCTGCTGTTTGAGTCTGTCCTTGTCTTCTTGTTTACTGGTCTACTGGTCTCATCTTGATGGTTAATGTACCATATCTGTATAACCTGTTAATAAACTCAACCCAGCACGTTCTTCAGCCTCCACCTACCTCTGTGAGTCCCGGACACTGAAGTTTTACTGATTGAGGACTAAAATGTAAGATGTAGCACTGGGGCTTGTGAGATTTGTATCTGACTCAAAAAAACACCTAAAAGTGGTTCTCTGACCTATTCAAATAGGAGAAATGCCAGAACTGTGCCTCTTTAGATGTTATTACACAATGTAAAATTAAGACTCAATGAATAACTTTACAAAGATTTATTTGCAACATTTCTATTGTTATATGTGACAATAAGTTAAAGGTGGCGAAGTTACTGTTCTAACTGATTCAAAGTTAATCATTTTGTTAGAAAAAATGTTGTTAGGTAAAATTTGAGGCCAAAACTAACTAAAATTTAAATAATCATTCTTTTTGTAACTTGATTTTAAACAACCCAGCTTTGCTTTAAAAGACTATAACTGAAGGTGTTAGGATTAGTAGTTTAGGTTTTATGCCACATTTGTACTGTATCAATATTATTTAAATAATTAAGCAACTACTATATTTTGCACATAAAATGTACTGATTAGGAATTCCGTTGTGTTGGATGGCTTGATATTGCTGCAGTTAAAGGGCAAAGAAATCTTCAGAGGCGAGCATGGTTCTGGACATTTGGGCTAAGCCCTGGGTATTTAAATTGTCTGGCTCCACCTCTGATTCAAACATTACTACATTCACACATCATGTGGGGTTTTATTGCAAAACTCAGCATGCAGTTCTGTCTCAGGCGGATATTTTTCTGATTACTCGTGTGGTTTGATTAGACACATGTCTTGGCACAAGAAGGCATAGAGCATGAGTGATTCTAGAATTAGAGCTTTAGGAGTGCTGAGCACCCAATGTTACCCCCCAGAGAACAATAGATAAGCCTATATAAAATATTTCTTACTGAATTTTGGGCTGCTGTAGGCACATAGACCCACTGTGCTACACACAGGGAAATTGTCCTCTACATTTAACTCATCCTGGGGAGCAGCTGGAGTTAAGTGGCTTGCTCAATGGCACTTCAGTCATGTCCTGCCTGTTCAGGGAATCAAATCAGCAACCTTCAAATCAAATCAAATCAACATTTATTTGTATAGCACTCTTCACAACTGAAGTTGTCACAGAGCAGCTTCACAGAAATCAAGATATAAAAAATTAACAACACAGGAACAAAGGATAAGGGACAGATCCCCTAGTGAGCAAGACAAAGGGTGACAGTGGCAAGAAAAACTCTTTCAGAGCTGGAGGAAGACACCTGGGGAGGAATCAGGCTCACAAGGGGGAGGACCCGTCCTCCTCTGGTCAAACTACTTATACACAGTTAGGGGACACTGGACCCCCACACCTCTGTTCCAATACTCTGGTATACTGAAGTAATGTTAGTTTGCTGGTGGACACAATAGTAACAGTAGATTTCTACAGTTGGTGATGGTGGGTGAGCAGCAAGTCTATGTCAGGGTGGGAAACTAGTCCAGGACCAGTAGCTGGAAGATGGAAAGCCAATGTAAAGATGTATCAGGGGAGCTTGGGGTCCTTCTCAGATGGAGCAGAAGAGCTTGAGGTTAGGACCTAATCAGATCAGGTGGGTGGTTCATCATTAACTCGGAAAAGGTACAGAGATGAATTAGTTTGATGTTTAAAAATGGATTAGAGAATTTAAACATTACCAGAGGGTGGCAAATGACTCCAGTAGATCTGACTATAACAGCCGAACTAAGGAGAGAAACAGAACGTAACATAAGCATGGGAGTATCCTGAAACAGTGGTGTCTAACTGCTCCACCGTCACAAACCATAGTGATTGCAAGAAGGAGTCAGACGGCAGCACCAACATCCCAGTTTACCATAAATCCCAGTGTACTCCCAGAACCCCTGGATCTGCAGCCTGTAACTAATCTAATACATTAATGGCCAAATGCTACACTGAACAAGTAAGTTGTCAGCCTAGACTTGAAGATTGAGACAGTGTCTGAGTCCTGAACATTATCTGGAAGGTTATTCCAGAGCTGGGGGGCTTTGAGAGAAAAAGATCTTCCCCTGCTGAAGCCTTCTGAATTCTGGGAACTAATAGGAAGCCAGCACCCTGTGATCTGAGTGATCGTAATAGCTCATACAGGTAAATCCTGTAAGTATTCAGGAGCAAGCCCATGTAAGGCTTTATATGTAAGTAAAAGAATTTTAATAATCAATATGGAATTTGACCAGAAGCCAGTGCAGTGCTGATAGTATTGGACTCATGTGGTCAAATTTTCTAGTTTTAGTTGGACCCTGGCTGCAGCATTTTGAACTAACTGAAGTCTATTTAGGTTCCTGCTTGAACAATCTGACAATAGTGCATTGCAGTAATCTTCCACTTTCCACAATCTTCAAGCCACATTCCCTAACCAACAGGTCATGGCTGACTGTTTCAGGACAGGAGAGTGTTAAAACCAAACATAGTAATTCTAATAATCTTATAAATATTATCAATATCATGAGGAACAATGGATTCTGAGAATATCATGGAAAGGTGACACTGTCAGTTTAAGCAGCTTTTCAGTAGATAGGAAGGAAAAAAACGTTGGGACAAAAACACATTTTTAGATGTTTGTATCTAAAATTCCCCCCAAAGTAGCAGCTGTGTTCTCTAGTATCTGCTCTGATATAAATAACTAAAAGCAGGAATCACTGAAACAGCACACATCCAGCTCTCCTTTAGCCTAAACAAACAAACCAGAGTTCAGGATTCAGGACAAAGTCCTCAGAACTCAGGACTGTCTAGTTATGCCTAATATTAATGAGTTTATTATTATTATTATTATTATTATTATTATTATTATTATTATTATTATTATTAATAATAATAATAAGAAGAAGAAGAAGAAGAAGAAGAAGATCCACTCTTTTTACCTTAATGTTAGATAACACATTAAATTCAAAATTCAATACTGTTCCATTAATGTTGCTTTAAAAAAACAAACAGAACAAAAAAACAGAAAAACAACAGAAGCCCACCATCATAAACTCATGTAAAAATATTTGCATCTCATGTTTTTATTATATTATATTATATATACATACATACTCTCTCTCTCTATCTCTCTCTCTCTCACTCTCTTTGTTGAAGGTTATTCATTGACAGGCAGACCTGCCAATGCATCATTCTTTATACTCCTGAAATCCGGGGGATCGCAGTTGATGCTGATGCTGATGTTTGACGTCATTGCTCCAAAAAGTCTTGCTGCCTTTGATTCAGCAGCCTGCAGCCGGCTGGATGGAAAGATTCTGGCGAGATTCATGGCAAGCACAGGAGGCCATACAGATTGGACAATAAAAGCTGGCAGCTGCTGTGAGTTTGGAGTGCACTTCAGTGACCCCTCGAGGACAGCGCCCTGCTCCCTGCACATAATTACCTGAGCTTTCTCCCATTCTGGAGCTGGCCTGTGCTGTCCTCACAGGGTGTGAGCCCCTTTCATCAGAAGAGAGTGTGTATATGTGTGTGTGTGTGTGTGTGTGTGTGTGTGTGTGTGTGTGTGTGTGTGTGTGTGTGTGTGTGTTTGTTTGTTTACACACCTATCTATCTCACATCTCTGTCCTTTGTTTCAGTTCCTACAGCAGATGGCAGTTTGTATTGATGTTGGGTTGAGTCAAGGTGCCACATCTTGGTAACTGCGTGTGCCGTGCAGTGGACATGGACCAATGGAAATTGTCCAGTCAACAGTTGGAGAAAGAACAAAAACTTCTTCTATTAAAAGCCAAGAAGATTGCTGGTCCCAGACAGGCTGGTTTGAATTAAGGCTGTATATTGTTTCAGCATCATCATCGCAATGTGCACATGCACAGTAGCCACATCACAGGATGCGCAATGTCATGTAAGGCAAATTAAATCAAACCTCAGTCTACAGTCATTCTAAGGAAAATTTGTACTATTTGTACCAGTTTCCGTGACAGATCTACCATAGATTGTATTTGCTACTATCATTTATTTTAATCTAGTCTTCAATATAATCTACAAATTATACATTATTATTATTATACATTATTATTCAGCAGTATCAATCAATCAATCAATCAATCAATAATTCAAATCTTATTTATACAGCGCTTTTTACAACAAGGAGTTGTCACAAAGAAGCTTTACATAAATCCGGGTCCAAGCCTCAAATGAGCAGCCAGTGGGCAAACAGTGGCAAGGAAAAACTCCCTCAGACTCGGAGGAAGAAACCTTAAGAGGAACCAAGGCTCAAGGGAGGAACCCATCTTCCTCTGGTTGACACCAGAGAGCATAAACAATGGCACAATACATGGGTATAGAGAAGTAAAAAAGAAATGAAATAAAATAAAATAGAGGAAGATAAAGAACTTAGAGGTGTTAATGAAAAGCCTGCATAAAGAGAGTGATAAATCAATCGTGATTTAAAGATGGAGAGTGTGTCTGAGTCCCGAACAGTAGAAGGAAGGCTGTTCCAGAGCTGGGGGGCTTTATAGGAGAAGACATGTGGCCCAACAGTGTTCTTTTTAATCCTAGGGACTATCAATAGGCCTGCGTCCTGAGAACGCAGTCTGCGTGACGGGTTGTAGGGTATTAAAAGGTCTTTTAGGTAAACGGGGGCTAAGCCATTTAGCGACTTGTACGTTAGTAGCAATATTTTATAGTCAATTCGGAATTTAATGGGAAGACAATGGACGGATGAAAGAACAGGACTAATGTGGTCAGATTTCAGAGTTCTGGTGAGAACCCTCGCCGCAGCGTTTTGTACTGATTGGAGCCTCTGTAGGGATTTCCACAAGCTACCAGCCAGAAGGGCATTACAATAATCGAGTCTAGATGTGATGAATGCGTGCATCAGTATCTCTGCATGCTTGCGTGAGAGTGTTTTATGCATTTTAGTAATATTGCGTAGGTGGAAGAACCCTGTCTTTACTATATTACTAATGTGGCTGTTGAATGCAAGGTCAGAGTCAAATATAACCCCAATGTTTCTTACACTTGAGCTGGGCATAATTGAAAAAACATCTAGATTGATCAGGTTAAAGGGTTTATTAAGTCCTAGTATTAAGATCTCGTTTTTTTTCAGAGTTTAGTTAAAGGAAATTTTGTGTGATCCAGTTTTTAATTTCTTTAACACAGTTCGTTATTCTACTGAGGCAATGATCCTCATTAGGTTTGGCTGATATGTAAAGTTGGATGTCATCAGCGTAACAGTGAAAGTCAATGTCATGCATTACCCAGAGGTAGCTAGTAGAGGGAGAACAGTAATCGACCTAGGACAGACCCCTGAGGAACTCCATATAGGAATGAGTATTGTTAATGTTTACACACTGGAGGCGGTCAGTCAGGTATGACTGAAACCAGTTTAGGACTGATCCTTTAATTCCTAAGTGATTCTCAAGTCTATGAAGCAAAATGGAATGGTCAGTAGTATTGAATGCGGCACTAAGATCCAATAATACTAAAATAGCATTATGGTTTCTATCACGGAAGAGTAGGAGGTCATTTGTAACATTTACTAGGGCTGTTTCGGTGCAATGATGAACCATGTGGACCAGTATGTGGACCATTGGTTGCAGGACCTCATTAATGTAAAGTTGGGCTGTCAGAGTGCCTGTAATGAAGACAAAAGGTGAACTGGCAGATTCTTGATTGTCTCCTCCAAGACAAAAGCAGGACTTGTCACTGAAGATGACCTGCTGCCTTTCTGAGTCCATGCCAGTCTGTCTGATGAATCTGGATTTCCACAGATCATCACACATACGGTTGGGTCAGAATTTGGCATTTGAGTGAACAGTCCAGGTTAATGGAGGTGGTGGAATGTTGTGGGGAATGTTTTCTTGGTAAACTGTGATCGCTTGTTTATTGAACTTTTTTGTACATTTCCAAAAAAATAAGAAAATGATTTATAGGAGACACATGCCAGATATTGTTATTTTCAGAAGATCCTAGGCTATTCTAATATGTCTTGAGATGTAAAAATGAACAGAATTTAGTTATTTTTTAGATTTGTCCATGTTTTGATCAAAAGATTTGCCCCTCCTGAATGTCTCTAACCTGCAGTATGTAAGATGTAACTCTGGATCAGAGTACACAGGTTATTAATTTAGCTCTGATTTTATTACAGCCCATGGGCTTGATTTCAGGGAAGCCATTAGTACATCTTTATCTACCAACGAACTTGTGTCCTCTCCATCACCACATAATAATACAATAGCTAAAACATATCAATTTAGTGCTATTAATGAAGACATGTTAAACAGTAATCAATCAATCTCAAATCATCCACCTGCAGTCTTGCCACATTACCAACTGCGTTTTTCTACAATGTCTTTTATTCCACATCAGCAGACATAATTCAGATATTAAATGCCTCATTGATGTCAGGAGTTTTCCCAAACACACTGAAAACTGCAGCCTCCTTTGACGGATGTCCTACCACAGCTATGCAGATGACATTCAGACCTACTTGGCCCTCAGTCTGAAAAACTATGGTCCCCTCAACACTGTGTAAGCACATCCCTGATTGGAACATAACTTTCTGCAGGCAAATAAAGATAAAACAGAGATTATTTTATTTGGAAATAGACATGAGAGGCACAAATTAGCGGATTATGTAAATTCAATATCCCAAAAATCTAAAGAACAATCCTGTTACCCTTAGTGTACTAATAGATTCTGATCTCAGTTTTAGCAGTCATGTCAACATTCTATCGCCTTAAGAACATTAACAAGATTAGAGATTTACTGTCTAAACCAGACCTGGAGAAACTCATCAGGATTGATTACTGTAACAGTCTCCGAACTGCTGTTCCACAAAAGACAATCAAACAGCTTCAGCTGATTCAGAATTCAGCTGCCAGGGTTCTTACCAGGAGTAAAAGAAGAGAACCCATCACTCCCATTTTTAAATCCCTACACTGGTTAGTCTGTTACAGGAAAGACTTTAAGGTACTTTTACTGGTCTATAAATATCTCAGGGGCTTAGGACCAGCATATGTGGTGCAGCGATATGAGCCGGGCAGAAGTCTCAGATCATTAAGAACGAGTCAGTCGTGCCTAAGGTAAAGACTAAACATGGAGAAGCAGCGTTTAGCAACTATGCTGCAATTAAATGAAATAACTGGACAGAGAATTAGAAGAGCCCTAACACTGGACACATTTAAATCCAGTAAACTCTACCCTGTAATGGCATTTATTAGATTTTTTTTTAATGCTTCTTTTGCTTTTATTAATTGAATATCTTTTATTTTATCTCTGTTTATGTAAAGCACTTTGAATTTGCTACTGTGTATGAAAGGTGCTTTACAAATAAACTTGCCTTGTCTTGTCTCCCTTCTCATTTGGGTCAGTGCATTCATTAGCCCCGCCCCTCTCACTGATCCGTCTGCATGCAGGTTGAGTAAAGTTTTGAGTAATCTGAGCTGAATTATTCACTGATAATTCATCACACAAGATTATATAGAGTCTTGTCGTGTGTATCACGTCTAGGTTACTCTGATCCTGAGTCTGAAAAACAGTCTGAAAAAAAAGGTCTGAAAAACAGCATGTAATTGCCAGCAGAGTGTGAATCTCAGATTCTAGAATCTACGATACTAATGTGAATATATGCCTATATGTGTAAATGTAAAAATATACTATCATATTAATAATAATCTATATCAGTTTAGTAAAAGTGTATGCCAATTCTTTTGGGTCCTGTCAGCTGATGTTTTTTGTTGTTTTTTGAGATGTGATATGTCAGAAAAGACAGCTAGTGAGTTGGAAAGCATTCACTGAACATCAACTGCAATGCAAACTGATTTAATTTCACTTCTTGTAGTATGAACTGAATTAGATAAAATCCCTCTGTAATCTTTAGTGTTGAACATAGTGGGTCAAATGATTAGGTCCTAACCTCAAGCTCTTCTGGCTCATCCGAGAAGGACCCCAAGATCCCCTGATACATCTTTACATTGGCTTTCCATCTTCCAGCTACTGCACCTGGACTAGTTTCCCACCCTGCCATGGACTAGCTGCTCACCCACCATCACCAACTGTAGAAATCTACCGTTTCTATTATGTTCATCAGCGAACTAACATTACTTCAGTAAACCAGAGTATTAGAACAGAGGTGTGGGGGTCCAGTGTCCCCTAACTGTGTATAAGACCAGAGGATGATGGGTCCTCCCTCTTGTGAGCCTGGTTCCTCCCAAGGTTTCTTCCTCCAGCTCTGAGGGAGTTTTTCTTGCCACTGTCGTCCCTTTGTCTTGCTCACTAGGGGATTTGTCTCTTATCCTTTGTTCCTGTGTTGTTCACCTTTTTATTTCTTGATTTCTGTGAAGCTGCTCTGTGACAACTTCAGTTTTGAAGAGCTCTATACAAATAAATGTTGAATTGATTTGATTTTAAATGGGTTTCATTTTAAGATCACAGCCTCTTCATACACTAAATGTCTACATGTTTGAGGACACCACCATTAAGCCCCCAGTCACCCATGCTCTCTCTCCCATCTTTTGTGCTCTCCTTGTTTTTTTATTTCTTTTGATATTCTCTCTCTCTCTCTCTCTCTCTCTCTCTCTCTCTCTTCCGCTTCATTTCCATATCTCTCTTCCATTCTCTACGAATCCCCCCATCATCATTCTTTTTCAGAAGATACACAGCACTTTATGACAAAGCCGTAAATTCAACAAGTTGTCATCTTTTATTTGAGCAGATTGAGAGTAGTAAACTATGTCCTAAAGCTCTGCCACGGGGCAAAACAATGCAGGGAGACTGAGCTCCAAACACAAAGCCCATGCCCTGCAGCACAATGGCTTCATCACCACAAACTCTGTCTGCACCAGAACATTCACCACGACTGCTTTTAAACTCTCTAAAATCTCTTCTTTCCTGACTCAATATAACTACATTGACTGAGATATAATTGGTCTGGTGTGACAATAAAAGAATGTGTGTTTGCGTGTGTGTGTGTGTGTGTGTGATTTCTGCCTCCCAAATTAATTTTAATCCATCTGAATATGTAATAAAACATGCAGAACAAATCATCTCCTATGAGCTATAGGGTTCTATCTGACATTTTTTATCAAAAGTGAGTTATTTATAAAATCCTATTAATCTACATTACGTATGTGTGGGGTTTAGACTGTTTGTCTAGAAAACAGAAAACAGAAACTTTCTTTCTCTATATATTTAACTATCACTAACTGCAGAAAGAACCGTATTGATCCAAAGGGATGAAATGTATTCTACATACAGGTTTATTATATGGATGTTTTTATGTCAAGTCAATTTTAATTGTGTAGCACTGTTTACATCCTGATGTTGCACGGCAGCTTTTCAGAAACCTGTAAAAAAGATATGAAGAGTATGAAAACAAATAAAACATGCAAACCCCAAGTGAGCAAGATAACAGTGATACTGAAAAACTCTCAAAACTGGAGGAAGATCTTTAAGAGGAACAAAGACTTACAGGGTGGAGGTGGAGGCTATCCTCTGTTTTACACACACACACACACACACACACACACACACACACACACACACACACACACACACACACACACACACACACACACACACATATATGATTATTATGGTGTTGCTTATTGATGGTGGTTTGCTTTGGTGGTGCTGGGTGGTTGCTGTGGTTTCCCAGGTGGTTGTAATGGCGTTGCTATTATGTAGCTAGGTGGTTTCTATGGTGTTGCGATGATGCAGCTAATTAGTTACTGTGGCTTCCCAGGTAATTGATAGTGTTACTAAGTGTTGCTATTGCATTTTTGCTCTGTTGCTGTCTTATTATTCAAATTCTATGAAGACGTTTTGCAACATCAGATGTGAAAAGTGCTATTCAAATAAATTTGATTGGTTTCCCAGGTGGTTGCTATGGTGTTGCTATGATGTAGCTAAGTGGTTGCTGTCATTTCCTGGGTGGTTGCTATGGTGTTGCTATGATGTAGGCAAATGGTTGCTGTCATTTCCCGGGTGGTTGCTATGGTGTTGCTTTGATTTAGCTAGGTGGTTACTATGGTTCCACAGGTAATGGGTGCTATTGTGTTTCAACATGGTTGCTTAAGTGCTTCAGATGGTTGCTCAGAGCAGCGTTTCACAAACTCTGTCCCGGTGCCCCACTGCCCTCCATATTTAGTATATTACCAGGTCTCAATACACCTTATTCAATTAATCAGTGCAATAATTGATTTTAGAGTTGCAGGGATTGTGTAGGAAAGTAGGGAATCCTCTAAAATGGGGCACCAGAAACAGGTCTGGGAAGCACTGGTTGATAGGGTGTTGCTCTTCAGCTAGGAAGTTGCTCTGTCCTAGTTGGTTGGTATGATGTTACCAACCAACCTACCACGTTATGTCTCAGGTGGGTTGTGCTTTACTAGTGTTACTCATGTGTTGGTTGTGCTTTACTAGTGTATTTGTATCATTAAGACATAAGAAGGTTGTACAGACTTTTGAACCCCATTCATTCCTATGAATGAATTCTGTAAACCAGAAACCACCTGATCAAAAAGAAAAGCCTCAGGTAGAGAAGCCTGAGTTACACATTCAGACTGAACAATCTGGAGTTGGAATTGTATTGATATCTTAAACTGTTGGATAATAAAAATAAGATATTTGAGTACATAGAAAAGCAGAATCAGTTCCATCATATGCAACAAGTGTTGGTATATCAGAGATACACAGAGATCTGGTCTGAAGGTGTGGAGTGTAGCAGGTGCCAAGAATGGAGGAGTGGGCAACTGGTATGGAGCAGGTCAGCACAAGACAGCAATGGTCAATCTTCCATCAGTGTTAGGCCAGACAGGTGGGCAGTCATTAACTTGGAAAAAAGTAAACAGATGGAATTATTTCTGTGTGGAGTTAAACTACTTGGCCTGCCTTAGATATATTATTTTCATGACTTGTGTAATAAACGTGACGTTCCCTTTGATCAGTTTGATCTGTCTGTATACATTTGAGCGTTACCCATCAAAAATATTTCAAAGCACCTTTGAACTCAGGGTAATTGACTTAACTTATGCAGTCATTTTTTTCTGTAAAATGAAGGACTACAACTTCACAGAACTACACTCACTGACAAATAATGCAATGTTGGATTAATACAAACTCATGTCTCAGGCAGTTGTGTAAATGGTTACAGATGAGGTCTGATTAGACACTGGGTTCTAGAACAAGACAGCATAAAAATGCTCCCCCTGCTGCCCAGTGGCTACTTTTGGGTAGTGTACCCTTTTTTTGCTAGACATACCATCACTTGGGCAGTGGTGTTGTGAACTACAAACCTGGTCTGCTATGGACTGGAGCCATATTATCTTTAGTGACTTTAGTGAATCCAGGTTCTGTTTGGGAATCATCAACAGTCAGGTTCAAGTAAGAAGGCCTCAGAGTAAGCACTTCAATCCTGCCTTTGCTGTGGAGTAACACACTATGTAAGCCATTTCATAGTTGCTCACCCTAGTAGTGATACCATTATTCCATTCTATTCTTTGTGTGTGTTTTTTTCAGTAAGTGTGTTAACAAGTTTTTCTATTTAAAAATTAGATTTTCTTTTAGGCAAATCAGGTTCTGCTTTTTAACAATGCAATTTAGCAAGCCAGGAAAGCTACAGTGGCAGGACCACTGACTAATTTTTTTTTTTTTGGGGGGGCGGGACATAACAGCTTTGCAAAAGTTCTGACTATGTTTTGGTTAAATTAATGACTCTACTCTTAAGATCAAGACTAGTAGGCAGCATTGTACAATATTGGAATTTCCTGGGAAGAAAATGTGTGACTGAATGTGTGACTGGGTGAATCTTAGAATGTCTGTATGACTCACTATGTTATCTCTGTAAATGATGAGAATGTGTATTTGCTGTATTTCCCAGGATAATGAGGCTGGCATGCAATATTGGAAAACCCTGTATATTCCTGATATATTCCTGGCACATAAAAAAGCCAGACAGGAAATATGTGAGAGACCTGGCCAGCACTGTGGTGGGAATGTTTCTGAGTCAGCCAGGCAGCCTGGTGCTGGGAAGAAAGCCGTAGATACATGGAAGAGACCCTCAACAGCACCCTTGTGGACCCACCGGGTCTCTGAACGTTAAACAGCTCTGCCTACAGTAGTTGATGCTGCCTGAGTGAAAGGCCTAATTAGTTTGAGGATCAGAGCCCAAGGCCAAGCTCTTTAACTATGGTGATGCTTCAAACGTCATTTATCACTGCATTGGCACTGCTCCAACGGGCTCAATACACACATACACACGTCCCCTCCCCTTCACTTCAAGGCCCATTACCCAAAAGACTGACAGAACAGGCAGGGGGAAAGGTGCTGAAAGCTCTTTCAGGCTGACAGTAGTTGATATGAGGTCCCACTGCTGTACACAGTACAGCGCACACACCAGCATGCCCACAGGGCAGCTAACCAGAGTCAGTTAGCGCCGCTCAGACAGGTGCAGTGTGTAAGCTTTTATAAACACGAGTCAGGGTGATCGACTTGCATAGGCACATGCATCCTCTCTCTGTGTACGGAACATAGTAGGCCACAGTACAAGGAGTTATTATTTCATGATTTAACTGGAAAAACAGCTCTTTGTCACTCCTTTAACCTTTAGAACTCTAGGCCAACTCTGTGGGATGTTTTCATAGTTTGACATATTTTAATATAAAAAAGAAAAATAGAAAGGTTTGTAAAGCAGACTGTCACACATTGATATTGTTATTTTCAGGAGATCATAGGCTACTCAAATTTGCCCTTTGAGAGGTAAACATTAACAGAATTTAAATATTTATTTTGATTGTTGACCAGGTTTTCATCAAAAATTTACCTCACATCTGCAATTATTGTGTTTTTTTACTCATAAAGACTAAAAATCCTGTTGGAAAATAATTGTCTTTGAGCTGACAATGCAATAATTTTGATTAATTATTTGTAATGATTACATTGACAATGTTGACAAAATACTTGACAATGGCCTAAAAAAACTACATAAATATCCTTTATTAATTTTGTAATTTACGTATGACTATTTTCCATTCTCAGGACTTGTATTCTGAAATGTGAACACAAAAAAATGTGAGGAAAAAAAAGATCAAACAGCCCTCCATTCTCATTTTCTTCTATAACCCAAAATCTGTCAGTAACATCATTAGCCCCACCCCTCTCACTGATCAGTGATATATGCAGGTTGAGTTCCAGTGCAAAGAGCAGTAAACATGCACTGGAAGCTCCTTTTGCATTTAAACCGTGATTTAATTTATTTGGATATGAGTGAATTTTACCTGAGATTAACCACTGATAATTACTGTATATTATCACTTACAGGGTCAGGGTAGGTTAAGGTCTTTAGTTTGTTATGATATGTGTATCAAGATTACTCTGATCCTAAGATATGAACCTGGTTATGAAAATGGCATGTAACTGCCAGCAAAGTGTGGAGGTTTTAAAAATACACTCCACAGTTGCTACCGTCCATGTTCTGAAATTCACTGTAAAAATGCTACATATTTAATCCATTGTTTTTGTGATGTCATTTATCCAAAATAAACATTCCCTACTTAAGCTCAGTCCATTCTTCTTAAAGTACAGTAATAAGAATTTATGTTTATGTGTTTGAGGCCAGGTTTCCTTTTGACTGAGGCTCAATAGATGACTAGAGTAGAGGTTGTTTACAGATACTTCAAAAGATTAAGAGAAGATGAAATATAATCACATAGTTTCAATTAAGATGTTTTTGTCACATAAGACCACAGACACCCTAAAGGTGTCCAGATCTTCCATTTTTAAATAAGATGATGATGATGATGATGATGATGATGATGATGATTATTATTATTATTATTATTATTATTATTATTATTATTATTACTATTAGTAGTAGTAGTAGTAGTAGTAGTAGTAGTAGTAGTAGTAGTTTCAATCTTATCTGTGAGCTCATCTGTACAGGTTGTACAAAAACCAAAGAAAGGATGATTCCTATTATCCTGTCCAGGTTTTTTAGGACAGTGTGATTTAAACATGCCTTGCTCAGAAGGTCTTCCTGGTGTTTTATGAACCCTACTGGTGTTGTCTTTTATTTTTATGCAAGTAACGTAATTTTTTTTAAACATTTTTTTTTATTTTTTAATTACATTTATTTTTTTCCTAGATGTGCACTAGTATAACCAAGAGAATAAAATTATTCCTATATTTCTAGTAGCATTCCTTTGAATATTGATGGGGGAGCAGGCCTGTGAGTGTATTTTCCATCTGTCAGTTTACACTGTTGATCACCTCCCCCATTATTTCTATGAAATGTAGCATGACTTGCATTTACTCAGTGCATCTGAATACTTTAACTGAATACATGAAAACTAATGTGTCGAACAGCACTGCTGAAGTGAGGGCAGCGAAGGGGGAACAACAATGTGCTGCATTCTGATGGTTGTGCAAAGGTTTCTGTGGAAATTCACTGAACAATGGCCATACAATGTTTACAGTGAAATGGAGTGTTAGTGTTGTTCGGAACAGGGCCTCGGGCGGGCACAGACTCCCTATATGCAGGGACTAATGTTGCTGACAAATAAGGGTGACCAAGTAGTGACATACCATAACACATGAACTGATGTTCATCTGGTCTAATCATTTTTATTGAAATATTCTCATTTATAAGGTTGCATATTCCCTGTGAGTGTATTAGGCCTTGATTAAACACTATTCAGCTTCGTTTCAGGCTGATTACTCCTGATTGACTGAGTAGTGCCAATTGTCCCTGAGCTCTTAGTGATGCTTCTCTCAGGCCAGTGGGACAGTGTCAAAGTGTGTATTGCTCTTTCTCTCTCTGTATCTCTGTACCTCTCTCTTTACGGCTCTGACAGCTAATAAAACACAGTGACAGCCACGCTGAGGTGATGCAGACAAATTACAGGCCGCATTCTCTCTCATCACACCACGGCCAATATCAGCGGGGCCCTTCCTTCTGTTTCTCTTACACATCCCGAATCCCTGGCCAGCACTCTCTCCATTCGGCAATTTGGCTGATCCGGTGTCAGACCAAATGCGGGAGGGAGGGGCTGGGCTGTTAGGGATTGATTGACAGCTGTTTCAAAGCTGTGTTTGGGGAAGCGGTGCTCAGTCTTGCGTCCAGGGCGCTTGTGGTTATTGCAGCAGACAGAAGTGATTTAATATCAGCGCTGTTAGAAATACAGTCTGTCAATCGACTGAAGGAGTCAAATTATTTTGCTGTTTTAATGGCGGGCAAAGCTGCTGTAAGAAGCCATTTTCATATTCTGAAAATGAACATTTTCATATGGGGTCTGGTCTCGCAGTAAGGTTACTTTGTTTATTTAACTCTTTCCCACCTAAATGCAAATAAGATTATCTCGTTAAATCTGACTACCTGAGAAGTCTTACACTGGAAGAATGTATGGGAATCAATCAACATGCTTGGGCCTGGACCCAACAAGACCCAGGCCTGATTATTACTTCTAAATTTCAAAGCCAAACTTGCTCACAGTCACAAACAATATATCATAAACATGAACATTTTAGAGTGCTTATATATATATATATGTATATATTCATACTTGACAAAATAGAACATATTTAAACATTTTTTTAAGACATTAATATGGTTTACACTTGCAAATGTTGACAAGAGTGGGATAGCAAGGTGGCTCTTGACAGAGTTGATGTCAAAGTGCAGAATCTACCATCAGAAAGAGACCAAACAAGTTTGATTTCAGTGGGAGGTGTGCAAGGAGGAAACCCTTGCTCAAATCACTAAATAATAACCATATTATTTTGGGACAACTAGACTATAATGGGTCCATTTCTTGAATATATATATACAATTTTTGTATGGGAACCCTGCATGTGAAACCAGGTTTCAGTTCTTCACACCTATAACAGTCCTATTTATTCAGTGCCTAAAATATAGAAATGTATGGGGTTCTATAAGATATGCTAAACTAAACATCTATCAATTACATATCATAGTATTATGGTACTTACAATAGTTTCTGCATCATGATAAAAAGCTGAATAACTTCAATATATTAAACAGCTGTAATACATTGACAGAATTTTTTATTAGTAAACTTTAGCTGGTCATATCTGGCAGAAAACCACACCCATGAAATGGTAGCCAATAGGGGCCGGTGTACAATATTCCACTGAAATGATCATTAAGTGCACAGCGAGCCTCATCCCTATCTGGGAAACCAGCCCATAATGTATTTTAACCAATCCAACACATCCCTGTCATCATCCATGGTGTGATGAGGACTGATTTACTGTGGAAGATCATCTCCATTATAGTTCAGGGGCACATTCACCCACTCCTCGAACTGAAACATTCTGAATGTAAATGGAGACCAGATCAAAGAGAGAAAGTATAAATGAAAAATAGTAATTTACCTGCCAGTCTTAAAAATGTCTGACGAGCCTGGTGAAGAGCAGGTGAAGAGCAAATTAATTTCCCCAGCTGTTCCTAAAGATTGATGAACAGTTGAATAGAAGTTGAATTGTAGGTGAATGGGGGTGAATAGAGGGTGAATAGCGGGTGAATTGTGGGTGAATAGCAGGTGACTAGAGTGTGAATAGCAGGTGAATAGAGGGTGAAAAGCACGTGAACAGTGGGTGAATAGTGGGTGAATAGAGTGTGAATAGAGGATGAATAGCATGTGTAAAGAGGGTGAATAGAGATTGAATATCGTGTGAATCAAGGGTGAATAGTGGGTGAATAACGTGTGAATAGAGGGTGAATAGTGCATGAATAGAGGGTGAATTGTGGGTGAATAGCATGTGAACAGAGGGTAAATAGAGATTGAATAGTGTGTGAATCAAGGGTCAGTAGTGGGTGAAAAGATGGTGAATAGCATGTGAATAGAGGGTGAATAGAGAGTGAATAGAGGGTGAAGAGTGGGTGAATAGATTTAAGACCAGATTTAACCAAATGGCTGGATTTCATCAGCTTAAGAATACAAACAGAAAGACTCCTCAGGCAGTCTCCTCTCAGTGTTCAGGAATGAGTCCCAGTGCATTAAAGCTTCTGTCGGCTGCCTGTCAAAGGTGGGTTTTTATAAATCTGCAGGAGGCCGATGGCTTCTCTTCTCTTCTGAGGCCAAAGTGTTCTTCAGAGTGACTCAAGAGGGGTCGCTTTGGTCTTGCTACCATGGTTACAAGTGTCACAAGGAAGAGGGTTGGAAGAGGACAGAATGTGTGATGGTTCTGTGTATCTTTCAAGCCTGGGATGGAAGAGCCTTCAGTTTTGTGCAAATAGATGTATCACCATAAATAATTTCTGTCAGGAACTTATCTATGAGACATCATGTAATGATGACTGGAGCCATCAGTTCTATTATTAAAGCAGCTGCACAGAGGAAGCCTTCTCCATCTGAATAAATGGTGATAGCTATCATGGAAAAGATAGTATTCAAATTTTTCATTTAGTCATTATCTCTTCCAGATCAGTTTGATCTTGTTGTTTAGCCTGTGAAAGGTTTGACAATGTTCATGTACACTTAGAGAGTCAGATCTGCATGCAGTTGTGTGTGAGTCAGATATGCAAACGAGTGCATGAGTACAGGTTTCACACAACAGAGCATAAAAGTGTTTCAACAATGCCCTATTAAAAGGCTCTCCGAGGTTACTTTTGGGTAGTGTACCTCTTGGTGAGAGATCATTGAACATTTTGCACAGTTGACAGAAATTAATAGTGAGCACATCACTGGACTGAGAGACGGACGATGGTCTTTTGATGAACTGCTGCCATCTAAACTGTTCTGTCCGAGCCATCATTGTCTTTGGTTACAGTGGTATCTTGAACAAGAAACCTGGTCTGAAACTATAGCTTTAATGACACCCAGGTTCTGTTTGGGATCCAGTGAAACTTTTCAGTTTCAGAGTGACACACTGTCCCAACTGATGGTGTGATGATCTGGGGAGCCATCGCATCTCCCCACAGTATTGATA
The DNA here is from genome assembly GCA_034509495.1 of Acestrorhynchus altus. NCBI lineage: Eukaryota > Metazoa > Chordata > Actinopteri > Characiformes > Acestrorhynchidae > Acestrorhynchus > Acestrorhynchus altus. The sequence goes on from CM067523.1 coordinate 17,408,778, forward strand.
CGAGGGACACTAACAGCTCAGCAATATGTGCAGAGCATCCTGTAGACATGTGTCACCTCTCATGGCAGGACTTCCAACTGGCATTTTCAGCAGGATAATGCTCCCACACACAGCAAGGATGTTCCCTGAAATGTTCCCGCCACATTGTGGCACTTCCTTTTTCGCTCGTATGATTTATCACCAATCAAACATTTATGGGAGCAACTGGGATGCCAGCTTTGACAACCTACGAGTGTGCAGGATCTACAGGATCAGCTGCAACATCTGTGAGTAAATGTGCTGCAGGATGACATACGGAACATGTATGTCTCCATGACCAACTGTGTCTCATCTTGTATCCAGGCTAGAGGAGCCCAACAGGGTACTAGAGTGTCTTTTCACAGTTTCCCCAATAAACTAATACCAGCATTACATTCACACATAGAAAGATTTACAATTCCAACAACTCCTTCTTGATGTGTAAATCAAGCGAGTTTAGATCATATGTGAAATATTTCCTGATTGTACCTTTAAAAGATCTAAAACTCCACCTCTTACACTGCTGGGTCTCTGGTGTACATAATCTGTGTCTGGTTCAATACAGGTTCTGATCTTATCATCATCCATTTAGCTTCGCTTTTGCTCTATCCATTCACTGTGCTGCTATCTACTACCGCTCCTCTCGTCTTCTCCTAATTGTTTCGTAAAGGTTCTCTTATCTTTAAAAACCACAATTACAATGTGATCTCTCTCTCTCTCTCTCTCTCTCTCTCTCTCTCTCTCTCTCTCTCTCTCTCTCTCTCTTACACATGTGAACATACACATTATTTGTACAAGTATTCATTTCTCCTGAAGGGTTGGGGACCGTCTTTTACATCCAATTTGAGCAGATCAATATTCCTCCAAGTGGCTTAATCTTATCTCGTTAATGTCCTAATGAGGCTAACATGGGTTAAGTTTCTTAGGCGATAAAAGCCTAATTTGTTGATTGTGGGGGCAGAAGGCCTATATCCACAATTTCACCCAATATCTATTGATCTCCTGGATAGCTGGATTCTTTAAAGGGACCATATCAGGGATAAAAAGAACACTTTTTTTAATTATTTTTGACGGAAGTAAAAAAAATATATATATATTTTAAAATGCACCAATTTCTCTCATACAAAATATACCATGTTTATAAACTAAGCTGCAAAAATAACCCAATTGAAATTCTGTTTGTTTGTTTTTTCAATACATTTACATACACCATATGGGCAATACTATTGGGACACCTGCTTATTTTGTTGTACTGTCTCTACTGTCCAGGGAAGACTTTCTACTAAATTCTGGGAAACATGTCAGTGTCATCAGAATGGCAAATCTGTGGTGGTCAAAGTTCTAATTTGTGTTGTATTTTTTTTTTAGTGAGTGACTGAAGAAGCTGCACTTCTAATTGAGTTACACTTTACTGTATGTGGAATATTGCAAAAATATACGTCAGGATTTCCATTCCTGATTTTACTCTTTGTACAATGATTTACTGACCGTGCGACTGCACTAGAGAAAACAAAGAAAAGACTGTCGTAACACTCCATAGAACAAAGGAAAGGTACACAAAATTAAAAATGTAAATTTAGGAAACCGCAAACTGGAGCCCTGCTGTTCTGCCACTGTCAGAAACTGTAACTGTGTTTGTGCTCTATCTACATATACTCACCAAGGTCTTTGATATTTTAAAGAATTGATTGTCTAAAGCTTCATGTAAGGATTCACCTGAGAGTGAATCATCACACACAATACACACACATCAAATACACAATAAACATACATATCATATATATACACACAATACATATACAAACAATTCACACATCATGTACACACAATACACATGCATGTCATATACACACAATAAACAAACAATACACATATCATATACAAACACACCACACACACATATACGTCATACACACACAGTACACATGCACCTCATATGCACAGGATACACACATACATCATAAACACACATAAATATACACATCATGTAGAAACAATACAAATACATAATATGCACATCATATACATACAATACACACATATAATATACATACAATATACCCACATATAATATACATACAACACACATACACATCATATACATACAATACATACACACACACACACACACACACACACACACACACACACACACACACATAATATACATACAACACACACAAATCATTTACACAGAATACACACACACACTTCATAAACACACAATACACTTATACACACATCATACACACACACACACACACACACACACACACACACACACACACACACACACAAACACAAACACATATCACATTCACACAGAGGAAAAGAAGCACTTTCACAAGTCTACAAGAGGCAATTGGCTCAAACTGTTAGTCGTCACTGCCAACTAGTGGCAAATCATGATTTTGCAGCTTGGAGGCTTAAAGTTCCAAACAGTGTGTGTGTGTGTGCCTGTGTTGTATGGCATGTGTGCTGCTGCAGAGGCGCTGCTGAAGTGCTACAACATTAAAAGTAACATCTGTTTCCTTCTCGTAAAACAATTCACACCTGGCCACATCTTGCCCAGCCTCTCCGTAATACATTTAGCGACACGTCTGGGTATCACTAAGATCACATATGTACACACACACACACACACACACACACACACTCACTCAACTTCTCAGCCATGCAAGCAAACTTGTTACCACTAAGAGAGAATTGAAACTGCCATTCGTAACAATTTACGCATCCATTTGTCATGGAGCAGCCTGGAGCGTGAAGACTAATGTGTACTGAATAATTACTCGCCGAATAGATGACACTATTAATACGGTCCTTTTTAGCAGGGAGATTTCTGCTTCCATAATTAAATGGTTTGCAACAGTGAGCACAGACAGCTCGTGACAGCAGCTTGGCAGGCCTAACAGCTTTCTTTTCTTTTTTTCTTTTTTTTTTTACTAACTGTTGTTTGTTTTGTGTGTGTGTGTGTGTGTGTGTGTGTGTGTGTGTGTGTCCACAGTATTTGGGAGAGACAGAAAGTGGTGTATGCAGATATGAAAAAATGAATGGTTTTCATGTATTTCATTCAACTTATATTTTTTTGTTTGTACTCTCGTTTGTGGTTCGATAGTGACTGAAGTACATATTAGCCGGTATCTATCATGCATAGCCTGCATACATGAATATAAAATATGAATAAAAAATAAGAATGAAAATAGTAAATAACACAAACATAAATGACAACAGGAATAAAGCTCCAGTAAGGAGTTGTTTGAATGGACTGAATATTGAATGTTGGAGTGAAATAATCAGTTTATTGGTGGAAACTGTACAGTTTAGAGGAGGCTCTAGGACCCTGCTGGGTTCCTCTAACCTGGGTACAAGGTGATAAGACATTCCTGGGAAACCCTTGCTCTTCCTGTTGAAAATTCCAGTTGGAAGATTGGCCATGGTAGACGGCACATGTGCACAGGATGTCCTGAGCTGTAAGTGTCCCTCGTATCACTACTAGTGGTGAGTGACCGTCATATGCAATGTCTCCCCAGATCATCACACCAGCAGTTGCGTCAGTGTGTCATTCCAGAGGAAACGTAGGATCGATGTGCTCTCCACAAGGCCCCCAAACTCAAACCCTCAAAACTGAATTTGGATTTACCTTTATAGATTGTATGGTTCCAGCCCACAGCAGTCCAGTTTTCTTGTTCATAACACCACTGCAAGAACAGCCTAGATGCCTGTTATTCAGCAAAACAACCATGTCTAGAAGTCAATGATCTCCCACCAAGAGATACACTACCCAAAAAAGCCTCTGAGAGCCTGTGAGAGGATGTGATTATTGTTATATTTTGCTCCTGGGCTCCCACTACAGTAAAACTGGTTTTAAAGTAAAGGGGGCCTGTAGACTGACCATGTCAAGATTACACACAAATAAACACCCAGAACACTATTATACTCAGTGGAACATCATAATGATACTGAAATTGTTACTTTAAGATTCACTGTAACAAATTTCTGTAGTTTCCACAGCATTACTAATGTACAACTAACGAATTCTTACTGTGTAACTGATATACAGTGTGTTGTTGTAGAACCCGTAAACACCATGTTACTGTAGAATCTTTACATACCATGTTACTATACAACCTTTATACACTGTTACTGTAGAACCTTTAAACACCATGTTACTGTAGGAGCTTTAAACACTATGTTACTGTTGCATCTTTACCTGCCATGTTACTGTACAACCATTATACACCATGTTACTGTAGAACCTTTAAAACCCAAGTTACTATAGAACCTTTAGACACCCTGTTTATGTAGGATCTTTAAACACAATGTTACTGTAGAACGTTTATACAATGTATTACTGTATAATCTTTAAACACCACGTTACTGAAAAGCCTTTAAACAGCATGTTACTGTAGAACCTAAATACACAATATTACTGTAAAACTTTTATACAGTGTGTTACTGTAGGATCTTTAAACACCATGTTACTGTAGGAGCTTTAAACACTATGTTACAGTACAACCTATATACACAATGTTACTGTAGAACATTTAGACACCATGTTACTGTAGAACCTTTCTACACAATGCTATTTTAAAACATTTATAGTGTTTAACCTTAAAACGTTTATACAGTGTTACTGTATAACCTTTATATAGTACCATACAAACCAAAATATTTATAATTATCATTATAATAATTATTATAATAATATGCTAATGATATGCTAACGGTCTGTTAGCTCAGCTAATGATATGCTAAAGGTCTGTTAGCTCAGGTAATGATATGCTAATGGTCTGTTAGCTCAGCTAATGATATGCTAACGATCTGTAAGCTCAGCTAATGATATGCTAATGGTCTGTTAGCTCAGCTAATGATATGCTAATGGTCTGTTTGCTCAGCTAATGATATGCAAATGGTCATAATCTTTACCTCAGCTAATGATACACTAATGGACTGTTAGGTCAGCTGTTGATATGCTAATAGTCTTTGAGTTCAGCTAAGGATGTGTTAATGGTCTGTTAGCTCACCTAACGATATACTAATGGTCTGTGAGCTCAGCTAATGATATGCTAATGGTATGTTAGCTCAGCTAACGATATGCTAATGGCGTATTAGCTAATTAACAATATGCTAATGGTCTGTATGCTTAGTTAACAATATGCTAAAGTTCTGTTAGCTCAGCTAATGATATGGTAAATGTGTGTTAGCTCAGCTAATGATATGCTAATGGTCTGTTTGCTCAGCTAACTATATGCTAATGTTCTGTTAGCTCAACTAATGATATTCTAATGGTCTGCTAGCTCAGTTAACAATATGCTAATGGACTGTGATTTAGCTAATGATATGCTAATGGTCTGTTAGCTCAGTTAACAATATGCTAATGGACTGTGATTTAGCTAATGATATGCTAATGGTCTGTTAGCTCAGTTATCGATATGCTAATGCTGTGTTAGCTCAGCTAATGATATGCTAATGGACTTTTAGGTCTATTTACTATTTGTATGGTATTTTAGTAAGGAATGCAGAAAAGGATAAAAATTAATATTCATGTATTTCAGTCAACTTGCAGTGAATGAAAATTAGTTTAAGTCACAACAAAACAACTGCCCCACCATTACGTTTCTAATGTACAGTAACGGCAACCACCTTACTTTTCTGAGCCTTTTCATTTCTAAACATTGCTAAGCGTCAATGTCATGCTTGCAGGAAAGCACTAATTAATTGATCTATCCGTGCCCCACCAACCAATGCCTTCTGTCTCAGCAACAGTTGCCAGGTTGCACTTGCTTTAAAGAATGTTGGCCAAAGCCACACTGAAGGTAATGAGAAATTATGTCACTCTCAAGTGAAAAGGCTTTTCACACAGTACACAGCAAATCACTGTTGGCTCCTTCTTCCCATGTTAAAGGTCAGAACTCAACCAAGGTTCTTTACTCGTCTCTCTCATATAGTAACAACGTCACCATCTTTGACGGTCAACAAAACCTGGTCATCCAAATGAAAACATCCCCTATACTGGTAAAATAGCAGGTTAACCCCCTCTTCACCAGCATTGAGTGTGTATGTACCATTTGATTTTGGTAACAATGGTTGATCAGGTTGGTCTTGCTGGTCAGGCTGGTCAACAAGAATGGTCTTGGTTCCTGGTTTTACGTTTTTGTTTGACCAGCTTCGTCAAGCTAGTTATGTCAAAGACAAAGTAACTCGTTTCTGCCTCCCTGAGTAATTATATAAAATGGAAAATGCATATAAAAATAAATATTTACAGCAGAGAATTACTGCTCTCACAGGCCTACCTTTTTATAACAATTGATTTTTCAATCTCTTTGTGTTCATTTAGACTTAAAGGAAATGAGCACGATTTCAATTTATTACCACTTTTGTAAATTCTGTGAATGTTTCTTACTGTCTGCTGGCTCTCCAGTCTGTTTGCACACTGAAATAAAGCCTGATGTTTATACTCAGGCCAGCTATTCCATCAGAGGCCATTCCTGCTTCTGTACAGGTGGGTAAAAAAGAGGTGGAGCTGTGGAAGAAAATGCATTGTACACAAGAGTAGAGATGGGTAGTATGGAGCATCAAAAACTTGATTTTAGATCAATCCAAGATCAAAGACATGGGCGAACACTGGTAAGGTATTTGAATGACGAAGACCTCAGAAAGCTGAAAGCTAAATTTGGTTTATTTCTACTCGACAGGTGAGAAACACTGAAGGGTGGGTAACACTGAGAAGTGGGTAACACTGAGAGGTGGGTAACACTGACAAGTGGGTGACGCTGATAGATGGGTGATGCTGACAGATGAGTGATGCTGACAGGTGGGTGATGCTGTAGAATTCAATAGAATTGGTATAAAAGAAGCTCCTGCATGTTTTTTAACCTCACTGTACTTTAGATGCTGCATTTGTGGTTCATTTAATTATTTGCATTTGGGTCTTATATCATACCATATTTCACATCAGTGTAATGAGAGTGTCCATTTTTAACATTAACACACTGGTAGCAGTCAAACATATATAACCTAAAGCAGTTGAGGACAGATCATTTGATGTCTACATAATTTTCTAGTCTATCAAGCAGAACTGAATGGTCTATAGTGTCAAATGCAGCACAAAGATCCAACAGCACTAAAATCAGAATCAGAATTACTATATTAAACCCAGAGGGAAAATGCAATGAACAGCACTGCAATTGTTATCCGTTGAGAGAAGCAGGTTGTTTGTGACTTTTAATGAAGCCATTTCAGTGCTGTGATTGGGTCTAAATCCAGAGTGGAAAACCTCATTTATGTTATTATTGTGGAGATAGCTGTTCTGACACTACTTTTTCTATGTTTTTTTTATAAGAATCCCTTTGCTATTGGCCTATAATGGCCTATAAAATCTGGTCCTTGTTCAGTGTATATTGTAATCACAAAAATGTGCTTCACAGAATCAAATTTCTTGTCACACTCCCTGCTGCTCCACCAACATTGCCCACCCACCTCTCACTGGAATCAAACAGGCTTCCTATGTGAAAAGCCCTTAAAGCCTTCAAACTGCATAATGCTGATTTTCTGATTTTAAATGCTGCACTACTGAGATGGTCATTGCTGTAGTTTATTAAAACCTGACTGGTTGAAAACAACAGTTTTGTGGACATTGAATTTTGCACCAGGCTTAAGGCCATGTCTTGTTGTAGTGGTATAAGCAGTTAATTAGGGCCTTTTAATCCTCAGTTGTACCAGGCAACTCTGAGAAGGACGCAGAAACATTTTATTCTGACCAAAGATGTAGAATTTGAAGGTTAATAATTAAGAGTTAAAGCGTCAGATCCTGCCAAGTATTGAAGGCAGGGGTGGAGCCAACAGTGACCAACAGAGAGGTGGCAACAAAGAGGAAGGAGGAGAAAACAAAGCATCAGCATATGTAAAGCACCAAAGAGGCATGTGAGTAAAAGCCTTTTGAAGACAGGCAGAAAGGCATTTGAGTCTACTTTCAGAAAACATTTGCTAAAGCTTTCTGAATTTTTTTTTTCCTTAGAGCAGTGAAAATCGACTATAATAAATGAATAAATGAAAGTCTATCTTTCATTGGAAGAAATTATTGACAGAAATGTCTTCAAGTAACATACAGGCTTTCTGTCCATAAAATCTGTTCATAGTTTCTAGATAGATTTCATTCAGAATTTCACCCTAATCGTAGTGTTGAGACAGCTCTAATTAAGGTGAAACATACTTGCCTTTGATACCATCAACCATTAAATTCTCACAGACAGATTTGAGAAAGGTCTAGCAGTAGACTCAAATCCTATGCCTCCTTTCCTCAACCAATCACCTGCCCCAGCACCCTTGATGCTGCTTTAAAGATGTTTAATTGTCCCAGCCTTCTTCCTCACCGCTACCCCTTTGGTTCTGTTGGTCGTCCATGGGCTTGTCTCCCTGCCTTCCATAGTTACCAGGAACTGAAAGGGCCCAGATGGTTTAAGACTACAGGGCCAGTGCCAACCTTTAACTCATACCTGTTGCTCTTCAAATTGTAAAAAAAAATCTTCTGTTAGAATTAGTTTGAACTCTCATGAATTGTCCTAAAATGGTTCAGTTGATACCTACAAGACAGGGACTACTTTGACAAATTAGAAAATAATGTTTCTAAAACATTGGCATGGTGGCACGGTGGCACAGTGGATAGCGCTGTTGCCTCACAGCAAGAAGGCTTGGGTTCGATCCTGGGTGGGGTGACCTGGGACGTTTCTGTGTGGAGTTTGCATGTTCTCCCCGTGTTTGCGTGGGTTTCCTCCGGGTACTCTGGTTTCCCCCACAGTCCAAAGACATGCATGATAGGTGAATCGGTGACTCTAAAGTGGCCCTTAGTGTGTGTATGTGTGTGCCCTACGATGGATTAGCGCCCTGTCTAGGGTTGTTTCCCGCCCTTGCGCTCAGAGTTGCCGGCTGGGCACCGGCTCACCCGTGACCTTATTCAGGAATAAGCGGTTCAGAAAATGAATGAATGTTTCTGAAACAGTGTCAGTGACCGTGGTGTCTCACCCAGGGCCCAGATTTTAGGCCACTCATTTAATTCATAAATGGTTCCTCTTTGACAAACCAGATAAGAAGATATCTAAGTGATGGCTATGGAGATGTCACTCAGATCTCCTTGGCTCACTCTGTATGTTAACATGCACTAGAAGCTCCTTTGGCATTTAAACTGGGATTTAATTCAGTTGGAAGAATTTTACCTGTTTTCTGAGCTGGACTACTTACTGAAAATATATCACATGAATCACTATCGTCACCAGTATTGTAATTTGTTGACATGTATTATGTCTGTTGGTTACTCTGATCCTGAGATATTAAGCCTTCTGTGATAGACACAGTAGACTCCTCATGGAAATTCACCAGTATCTACTTGAAAGTCTTCCCTGTACAGTAGAGATAGTTACTTTATAAAAAAAAACAAACTCTTATTTAATAGCCTTGAATGCTTTTGTCCACATAGTGTATTTTTGAATGTTTATGAATGTTCAGATCTTTTAAGAATGGATAAGGTTAGCGATTTAGATATAGGGACAGATGTAAGAAATATTTTTTTGGAATGTAACTATGTGAAAGTGTACAACACACCTAGAATGGGCTGTCAAAATTAAGGGAGCATTTAATGAGTTAGACCACATGGTCTCCTTACTGCTGGTTTACTTGTTTTACTCAAACTCTGGACACTCAGCCACAAGGAAACAAAGAGTCCATGGACCCTCTGTCTACCAACAACCTTCGGAACTCTAGACTTACAGCCTTAGCACTGAGATCAAACCATAATATGCTGTAAAGCTTTCAGTGGGCATTTTTGGTCAGAGGTTGTTTCTATGTAGCGTGACGAAGACTTATTAGCACTTCCAACACCAAACAAGTCTCAGTAACCTGCATTATGGGTATAATGCAGCAGCTGTCATCTAGAGGTATTTAACAGTGTCCTAATCCATCCCATGCAGCTTGTGATGTTCTCACTCAGTTCCTGCAGAATTTGCAGTTGGGGTGGAGTGTTGATAGCATGTTCAATACTGTCACACATTCTCACTAGGGGATAGGGGATAGGTCTGCCAATGCGACTAGAAATGGCACAGAATCTGTGTCTTCTAGCTGCTCCAGGCCATGACACCAAGTCTTCTGGACAAGTGACACATCAACAGACTGTAAATCTTGGCGTTGACCACTGTGCCTCCAAACATGAAGAAGCAGGACTCATCACTGAAGATGACCCACTGCCATTCACTTTGACAGTCTGACATGTTTAAACACTGTGTCCACTCACTGTCCACTCCAACCTAGTGGCAAGCAGTGAGCAGTTCTCAGGCAAGCAGTGACACTGAGGTATTTAAACTCTCCAGCATCACTGCTGTGTCTGATCCACTCTTACCAGTCCAACACACACTAACACACCACCACAATGTCAGTGTGACTGCAGTGCTGAGAATGACCCACCACCTACAAAATACCTACCCTGTGGTGGGCTTGACCATTGAAGATCAGGGTGAAAGGAGGATAACAGAGTATACAGAGAAACAAATGAACTAGGGTTTGTTATTATAGAACTACAAAGTGGTCCTGCATGGAAAGAGGAGCTGATGAAATGGATAGTGAATGTAGAAACAAGGAGGTGGTCGTAGTGTTATTGCTGTATATTATTTACAAATCACTGAAGAAAGGACAGGCAGAATGCTTCGTTCAATGATTGGGTAAAGTCTTCACCAACATTTCATGAAATTATTGTAACCTGGATGAGAGTATAACAGTGGGACCATGACTCATTTTTATATTGCTTTTATCTTGTGTATTTACCTGTCAGTAAAAATAATTTTACTGTTTTAATTTTTCAAAGGACATGAGTGTATCTGTTTTTACATATTACAATAAATGCAAGTAAAATCTGTGGCAAAAATCTTGTCATTGGTACAGGTCCTGATGTCTCTAGACACTAGCAGATCCTGCTGTACAGGAGGCAGTGGTGGAGTAACTGGGCTGGTCTAAACTGTATGCAGTGGGGAGGAAGGTGGGGTGCAAATGACAAGATGTTGACATCTGAATGCAACAGATAGGACATATACATTATTTTAAAGATGGGAATGACCTGACGTTTGAGTCATCTATCATTCGTCTCATGAAACGGATTTGTGGCTTTTGTTTTCAACATCTGTGGATACGTTCAGTAAAATCACTTTAACTAAAATGACTGAAGTATAAAATTGGAATAATATTGAACCACAATATATTTTACTGGATATCAATTTAGCTCCTTTAAATCAATTTCAGTATATTGATCTATATTTTTGATCTATATTGGTTGGGCTCTAGCTAAGATTCAGTGTTCAATAATATCATGGATATTAGCATATTAGTAAGGTATTGGTCACACAATCCAAAGTATAACCAAATCATCTCTCTCTCTCTCTCTCTCTCTCTCTCTCTCTCTCTCTCTCTCTCTCTCTCTGCTGGAACATGGCAGAGCAGGTGACATATTGCCATGGTACGGGTAATTTGGTAATGGCGTCCCATGTGGCGGCGCGTCAGATTAATTATTAATCAGCCTGATCGAATGGCAGACATGATAAATGGGCTGCCCAATTAGAACACACACTTCACTGATGCAGCCCATGGGAGAGGAAACAAGGGAACAAAACACAGGAAAAATATAAAAATCACAATCGTGCACAATGCCCTGAGACAAGGAGAAGTGTTAGAGATGGGGGGGAAAGTGATGTGAGAATCAAGTGTGTCTTGTTCAGAGATGAGAGCAGAAGCAGTGGGTGGGACTGCAGATTCAGTTACTGGCACTTTTTTTTGATAGTATGTGTGTGTGTGTGTGTGTGTGTGTGTGTGTGTGTGTGTGTGTGTGTGTGTGTGTGTGTGTGTGTGTGTGTGTGTGTGTGTGTCTACAGACAGATGTTGGTGTTTTAATGATGCTCAGGACATGCAGTGGCGTCACAGTGTGAACTCCCAGAGCCAATGGGATCAGCACAGAGCTGCTCTTCAGACTGGAATTAGGAGAATGACGCACAGGCCACAGGTGGGAGGGGAGAGAGATAGATAGATAGATAGCGAGAGAGAGAGAGAGAGAGAGAGAGAGAGAGAGAGAGAGAGAGAGAGAGAGAGAGAGAGAAAGAGAGAGATCTAAAATATTTGGTTGTATGCAGCCAGCATTTCCTATAATTTGATATTAGACAGACAAACTGCTGTGGGAATTTGAGACCACTATTGTCTACCAAACTCTTTTTTTTAATTTCAGATATACTGTTTGAATGAGGCCTTGTCATAGCATTTCATTTGGGTCATGTGGGTCCCATGTGAAAAAGTTATATTTGGCAATGTTTGGGGATAGTAGATATAACATATGTTGGTCAGATATTTACATATATGTTACATTTATCAAAATACAATAAAACAGCTAAATTCACATACACAGATCAGCCATAACATAATGACCTTACATCTACACTAACTGTCAATATTATCACCTCTGTTTACCATACAGAAGCACTTTGTTGTTCATCTGTTTCTCTGCATATTATGTCATCCTCCTTTCACCCTAGTCTTCAAGGGTCAGGACCCCACAGGACCACCACAGAGCAGATATTATATGAGTGGTGGGTCATTCTCAACAGCGTCCTGTGAGCACTGATGAAGGACTAAAGGATGACCAACACAAACTGTGCAGAAACAGATGAGCTTCTGTCTCTGGCTTTACATCTACAAGGTGGAGCAACTAGGTAGGAGTGTCTAATAGAGTGGACAGTGAGTGGATGCAGTGTTTACTCCAACACTCCAACACTGTTGTCTGGTCCTCTTGTACACCCACCACCATGCCAGTGTCAATGCACTGCTAAGAATGACCCTCCACCCACACAATAGCTGCTCTGTGGTGGTCCTATGGGGTCCTGACCACTGAAGAACAGGGAGAAAGGAGGCTAACAAAGTATGTGGAGAAACATATGTAACATAGTCTGTAAATACAGAATCATAGAAGTGCCCCTGATGTTTACTGAATTGGATAGGGAGCACAGAAAGAATGAGTGGACAACATTATAGAAATGAAACTTGAATATAACTTAGAGCAGTCATTGAACAGCACTTTGAACAGCTTGTATAGCAGGAGAGACTTACACTCTTCTGAAAATCATTCAGCCACAACCATTAATGTCCAAACAGCTGGCAACACATCGAGTACGCCTCACAGTGAACATGTCCAAATTGTGTCCATAGTGTCAATATTTTGTGTGACCATCATTATTATCTAGCACTGCCTTAACCTTCTTGGGCATGGAATTCACCAGAGCTGCACAGGTTGCTACTGAAATCCTCTTCTACTTCTCCTGATGACATCACAAACCTCTCCTCCGCCTTTTGCTTGATGATGCCCCACAGGCACTCACTTGGGTTTGTCTGGAGACATACTGGGCCATTCCATCACTTTTACCTTCAGCTTCCTCAGCATGGCACTTGTCATCTTGGAGGTGTGTTTGGGGTCATTATCATAAAACTGCCACACAGGCCAGTTTCCAAAGGGTGGGGTCATTCTCTGCTTCACACATGTTGGACATCATGTTTCTCTCAATGAACTGCAGCTCCCCAGTACCTGCAGCATTCATGCAGACCATGATATTACCCGTAGCATACATGACTGTAGGCAAAACACAGTTATCTTGGTGCTCCACACCATGGCACCAACACACATGCTGGACACCATCTGAGCCAAACAAGTATATCTTAGACTTGTCAGACCATTGGACATGGTTCCCGTAATCCATGCTCTTGGACAGCTTGCCTTTCCAGGCAAACGGTTTCCAGGCTTTCTTGTGCATCAGCTTCAGAAGAGGTTTCTTTCTGGGAAGACGGCCATGCAAACTGAATTGATGCAGTGTGCGGTGTATGGTCTGAGCACTGATAGGCTGGCTTCTCACTTCTTCAGCCTCTGTAGCAATGCTGGCCACACTCACACACTTGTGTTTGTACCAAACCTGTGCATATAAAGCTGAACACGTGAACTCAACTTCTTTAGTTGACCCTGGCCAGATTTGTTCCTAGAGAAACCCGTCCTTGAAAACCTCTGCAGCTCAGTTTCAGGGTGTTACCAATCTTCTTATAGCCTAGGCCAACAATTGTGTTTCTCACACCCTCAGAGAGGTCCTAGCCATGTGGTGCCATGTTGAATATCCAGTGTCCAGTATGAGATACTGTATGAGATAATTGTAGCCAATGCAGCCATGCTCCCCATTCACACCAGGAACCTTGCTTCTATAACGAGTCACATGACACCAAGGAGGAACAATTAAACAATTGGGCACAATTTGGACATGTTTACTGTGAGTGTACTCACTTGGGTGGCCAGCTATTTGGACATTAATGGCTATGGCTGAATTATTTTCATAAGGCATAAAATCTAAACTGCTATACCCATGAATTTAATTAAATATTTGCAGTGGAGGGTATAAACACTTTTGTGAGATAAAACATGTTGCCATGCCTATCACACATAAGGACATATATATATTATTATACATATATATATATATATATATATATATATATATATATATATATATATATATATATAAGACAAAAGGTAATGTAAATAAAAGATAAATCAATATTTTTATATACTTAATGTTAAATGTAATTAAGAGTAATTTGAATGTTAAGAGAACAGAACTGTTGTGTTGATCCAGCAGTGAATTTTTAAAGTTGAATACTTGTTTGTCATTCATGGCACACCTGGTTCTTGACCAAATAAAGAATGTATGAATTGTAAAGATCAAACAAGGTTAAAATATATACAAAAAAGTAAAAGTATATACAGCAAAAAATATGAGTGAATAAAATATATATCCATTACAATAAATAATATATGTCAAATATACATTATTATAGTACCAGAAAACAAGAAAATAAACTGTTTACTAGGTGTACTTTTTTATATTTTCTGGCGTCAGTCCCAGTCCGGTAAATGGTGAGGGGTTGCGTCAGGAAGGGCATCCATCATAAAACTTGTGCCAACTACTGTAGGTCGAAGACCATCAAAAAGGAGAAGAGGAAGGCGTGTTAGGCAGGAGAGAGAAGGAAAAGTAGAGGGAGGTTAGAGTAGGGACTCTGAAGGTAGGGACAATGAATGGTAAAGTTAGAGAGCTTGCAGACATGATGGAGAGAAGGAAGGTAGATATTCTGTGTGTCCAGGAGACCAGATGGAAAGGAAGCAAGGCCAGGAACATTGGAGGTGGATTCAAAATGTTCTATCATGTAGATAGGAAGAGAAATGGAGTAGGGATCATCCTAAAGGAACAGCTTGTAGCAAGTAATTTTGATGTCAAGAGAGTGTCAGACAGGATCATGAGTTTGTGTTCAGCAGGGTGTACTCTGAACGCTAGTTCATATGTTGTCGTTGAGAGGAGTAAAAGAAAGGTATTTTGGGAGTATGATGATGAAAGTGGTAGATGTGTCCCTAAAGGGAGAGATTAAGATTGGTGCAGCACTTCAGTGGACATAAGCAGAAGGAACAGAAGGGATGAAGAGGTGCTGGTATGTAAGTGGTGTGAAAGACAGAAATGCAGATGGTCGATGGTCGTGAGATTTTAAAGAGAATGGAAATACAGAACAAGTAATAGATAAGTGAAGAACACAGGGTGACATACAAGAGTAGAAGGAGGTGCACACAGGTGGATTTTATCCTTAGCAGGAGATGCCACCTAAAAGAGATTGGAGATTGTAAAGTGGTGCAAGGGGAAAAGTGCAGCATAGGTAGTTGTCTTTGAAATGGATTTCTGAAACAAAGAAGAGGGAAGAGAGTGAAGCATTGAGCCAAATATTAGGATGGTGGATGGTTACAGGCAAAGCCCAGGAAAGTTGCAACAGGTCTCTTTGGGGGTTGTTAGTGGTTACCTGAGGACTGGGAAAGTACACCTAAGGTGGTGAGAGAAACTGGCAAGAATGCGTTTCATCTGGTCAGAAGAAAGAAGACAAGGAAAGTTGGTGGTGGAATGAGGAAGTCTTAGAGAGTATTCAGAAGAAGAAGGAAGCAAAAAAAGTGTGATAACCAAAGAAAATGAAGAAGTAGACAGGAGTACTAGTGAAATGAGACATGTACTAGTGAGTGATCAGAGAGTGTTGAATAGATGGAAGGAGTACTTTGAAGAGCTAATGAATGAGGAAAATGAGAGAGAGAGGGAGACAATGGGGGGAGAGATAGTGGATCAGGAAGTGCAGAGGATTAGTAAGCTGGAAGTGAGGGCAGCTTTAAAATGGATGAAGAATGGAAAGGCAGTTGGTTCCAGATGACATACCTCTGAGCTTATGAGAGAAGGCAGTGGACTTTAACAAAATCCTGGAGAGTGAGAGGATGCCTGATGAGTGGAGGGTGATGTGCATAGCTGCAGTAACTACAGAGGAGCAAATTGATTAGCCACAACATGAAGGTATGGCAAAGAGTTGTTGAAGCAAGGGTATGGCGAGAGGTTCAGATCAGTGAGCAGCAGTTTGATGCCCAGAAAGAGTACCATAGATACAATTTTTGCATTGAGAGCGCGGTAGAGAAGTGCAGAGAAGGTCAGAAGGGAGCTGGCATTAAGCCCTTAGATCTAGGGGAGAAGTATATGATAGGGTGCTGCAAGAGAGGAACTGTGGTACTGTATGAGGAAGTCAGGTGGGCTGAAAGCAGGCAAGCCAGGGTGGCAGGACATAAGTGAGGATAGTGAGACAGTCATGAGGTGCAGTTGAGTGACAAATGGTTTCAAGGTGAAGGGTAGGGTTACATCAGGACTCAGCTTTTGAGCCCCTTCTTGTTTGTCATGGTAATGGACAGGTTGACAGAAGATGTCAGGCTCTATGGACCATGATGTTTGCAGAAGACATTGTAATCTGTGGTGAGGGTAGAGAGCAGGTGGAAAAGAACCTGGAGAGATGGAGGTTTGCACTGGAGAGGAGAGGAATGCAGTAGAGACAAGACCCATATATAAAAGAAATGAGAGGGAGACAGGTGGAAAGGTGAAGATGCAAGGAGTAGAGGTCGTAAAGGTGGATGACTTCAAATATCTTGGATCAACCATCGAGAGCATTGGACAGTGCAGAAAAGAGGTGAAGAAGAGGGTGCAGGCAGGATGGAGGGTGGAGATAGGTGTCAGCTGGTGGTGACAGAAGGCTGATAAGCAGCAAGAGGAAGGGAAGGTTACAAGACAGTAGTGAGATCTGCTATGATGTATGGTTTGGAGACTGTGGCTCTGTCTAAAAGACAGGAAGCTGGGCTGGAGGTGGTGGAGATGAAGATGTTGAGATTTTCGCTGGGAGTGAAAACAATGGACAGGATTAGAAATGAGCAGATCAGAGGGACAGTGAAGGTGGAGAAGCCAGAGATGCTGGTAAGGTTGAGATGGTTTTGGAAAGGTTGAGGAGGAATAGGGGATATATTGGACAAAGAATGTTGGAGATGGAGCTGCCGGGCAGAAGTAGAAGAGGAAGACCCCAGAAAGGTTTTCTATGGATGTAGTGAAGGTGGACATGGAGATGGTTGGTGGGTAGAGGAGTGCAGGTGATCCGCTGGTGGTGACCCCCTAAAGGAGCAGCCGGAAGAAGAGGAAAAAAAACAGAAATATGAAGTGTGCAGTGTCAATATGTTATGTGAGAGATGGTAAGAAAATACAGTAGTGGAGTTTAACCGTGTAAGTAGTGTCCTTTACTCTACCTAATCAGAGTTTAGGTATTGCCATTTGTAGAGCTAACTCTGATGGTTCAAACATTAGCAATATAGAATCAATATCACTGCTCTCCTTCCTCTCAAAAATCCTCGAATCTATCTGTCTACAATCAGCTATCTTTCTCAATCAAACAATCTACAGGATCCAAAACCAATCTGGCTTCAAACCGCACACTAACAGAGACTGCTCTCATTAAGTGTTTTCGAAAACTTGTTGCTAGATCAACAAATAAACTATCATCTGTTGTATTCCTCGACCTCTGCAGCCTTTGATACAGCAGACTACAAGATCCTCCTGTCAACTTGGTAGCCTTGGAATCACTGGTTCTGCATTACAATGAGCTTACATCATACCTGGAAGACGTTTACTAGGCTCACATGGCAGGGAGCCACATCATTCCACGCAGACTATCCACCGTTCTCAAGGGTCAGTCCTGGTCCCTTTTCTCTCTACACTACTTCTTCTGGCAAAGTAACATCTTCTCATGGTTTTAATACCATTATGCTGACTGAATTCTCAACTCATCCTCTCTTTCCCAATTCCTCCCATTGACCCAGGTCTCATCCCCGATCTCAGCTGGCCTTCTTCTGACGCCTTCATCATGGATGGCAGCCCATCACCTCAAACTCAACCCCAGCAGATTCCAACTGCTATTCATTCCTCCTGGTAGCACTGGTCCTCATCCTGACCTTACCATTTCTTGAGAACTCACTGGTCACCCATCTGCTGAAGCACTAGTCTTGTGTAGTGAAAAGTGGATGACCAGTCATTCTCAGCCTATGTTGCAAATCTTACCTCGGTCCTGCAGATTTCTCTCTTACAACATTAGGAGTAATCTCGACCTTTCTGTCTTAGAGAGCCACTCAGGTGCTTGTTCAGTCTCTGTCATCTCAAGACCAGACTACTTCTGCAACTCCCTTATTGGCTGGCCTTCCTATGCGGACCATCAGACCATTGCAACTCATCCAGAATGCAGCAATGCAGCTTGTCTTCAATGTTACCAAACCTAGTCATGTAACTCCTCTGCTGCTTTCCCTTCATTGCTCTGGGTAGCTGCCCGCATCAGATTCAAAACCTTGATGCTGACCTACAAATCCAAAATGACCAGCCCTCCATACATGATGGCAATGGTCAAAACACGAAGGTAACTAAGAGCCCGAGCTTCAAGTACAGCTCGGCTTGACCCACTCATCCTCACAGATGCAAGGAAAACATATGGCCCAGACTCTTTTCTGTTCTTGGCACCAAAATGGTGGAACGAATAACTTCCCCTGGGAGTCCGAGCAGCCGAGTCCCTCAATGTCTTCAAACGCAGACTGAAGACTCATCTGTTTCAGGAGTACTTAACTCCATAAAGACTTTTGTTTCAACACGGTCTAAACGTGTGGAATCTCTAGATTCCAGCCTTATCTACTAGCTAAGGATGTTCTAAGTAAATAGCAAAGCACTTTTGTAAGTCGCTCTGGATAAGGGCGTCTGCTAAATGCCACAAATGTAAATGTAAATGTAAATGTATTGTGTTGTTGTTGTTATTATTTATACAGTTACTGTCAATTTCTTGAAAATTCATGATTTTATTACTTTCTGGGTCATGTAATATCAGGGAATTTTCTTTGTAGCATTTAGGAAATTTAGTTGTCATATCAACCCCTTAGAACTATATGGTACAATCAAACCTTTTTTATCAAAATTGAGTTATTTACATATTCATATGATACATTTCCAAATACATGTGTTGTGAAGATCAGATTTTGATTGATCTCTGTTCTTTGAATAAATCAGGACTCCCACTTACACCTGACAGTCTCCCATTGAAATCCCCTGACTAGTTTCGCCTTCAAATGACTTGCTAATCCTAAAGTTTCACACACTTACAGAAATGTAATATTGTTTCATTTTCCTCAACGAATAAATGGGAAAGTGTAATATTTTTGTCTCCTATCTTTGATTTGGTTCTCCTTATCTCCCTGTAGGAGTAGTGTGACAATCTTGTGAAGTTTTAGCTAATTTTTTTGCAGAAATATTGAAAATTATAAAGGCCTTACAAACATTCAAGTACCACTGATACTTGAAGAATTTACAGGATTTCAGCAAATTTTGATAATATCTTCAGTAGGTCCATAAATAACTCAAATGCTCGTATTCTGCATTTCATACTAACATACCATAATGTAATGGAACATTTTTGTAATAATTAAATAAATGATTTACAATAAAAAATCTTGTGGATATTATAAGTGAAGATGAGAAACATTTCAACTGTAATTGAAAAAACTTTGCTTAAATTTGACAGCGCAGTGTGTGTGTGTGTATGCACATGCCTCTGCGCTTTTCTTTTTGTATGACACTCCTATCTTCTCTCCTCTGATTGCTGTTTTGCCTCTGCATTAATTCTCTGGCTTTTCGTGCTCGACATTGGGCCTCCACGTTCAGCAGCTGTCTTTGTAGATGTCACTTACCGCTTCACACTGCTGCAGCCATCATCAGCTCACTCCCCAGCTACATGTCAATAGATGAGTCACCAACACCAAACACCCAGAGAGAGAGAGAGAGAGAGAGAGAGAGAGAGAGAGAGAGAGAGAGAGAGAGAGAGAGAGAGAGAGAGAGCTGTTAAGTAGTAAGAGAAAAAAAGATGAGCAAGGAGAGATGAGAAAGGAAAGAGAAATAAATAAATGAGCGAATATACAAACACACACCATGAAGGAATGGCAGTAATGAAAGACCAGTCAAACACTGAGGGTCCAGGTACGGAATGCTCGATGTGGTGAAAAGCTAAGAGTTCTTTTATATCCTCCCTTGTTCAATCTCTCTCTCTCTCTCGTAAAGTAGCAAGTATTTGTGAACCAAACACAAAAATGATGTAAACTATTTGATTTTTTTTTAATTCATAAATAAAATGTTTGGCGTGCATTTGCATTCAGATCCCCTGTACTCTAATACCCCTGAATAAAACCCAGTAACCAACTGGCTTCGGAATCACCTAATTAGTAAACAGAGTTCATCTGTGTGTCATCTGTTCTCAGTTTAACTACAGCTGTTCTGTAAAGGCCTCAGAGGTATGTTAGAGAACATTAGTGATCATGAAAACCAAGGGACACAGCAGACAGGTCAGGGATAAAGTTGTGGAGAAGTGTAAAGCAGGGATACAATATATCCCAAGCTATGAACATCTCACAGAGCACCATTCAATCCATCATCATTTATTTGGTGCCACAGTTGCAAACCTACCAAGACATGGCCGTTTATCTAAACTGACACCCCAAGCAAGCAGAGCACTAGTTAGAGAAGCAGCTAAGGGGCCATGGTCACTCTGTAGGAGCAGCAGAAATCTGGTGGGAGAACCTGTCTGAAAACAAGCCATAAGAAGTGCCATTGGCAGTTTGCCACAAGCCATGTAGGGGACACAGCAAACAAGTGGAAGAAGGTGGTCAGAGGAGACCAAAGCTGAACATTTTGACTTAAATTAAAAAAACACAATGTATGGTGGAAAACTAACACCACACATCATTTTGAACACATCATCCCCACTGTGAAACATGGTGGTGGCAGTGTCATGCTGTGGGGATGCTTTTCTTCAGCAGGGACAGATAAGCTGGTCAGAGTTAATGGGAAGATGGATGGAGCTAAAAACTAGAAGAAAACCTGTTTTGAAGCACACTGTCGGCTCTACAATGATTTAGATTAGAGTACATGTTTGTGTTAGAATGGACCAGTCAAAGTCCAGACCTAAATCCCCATTGATAATCTCTGGCACTTACAAGTTGCTGTTCACAGATGCTCTCCATCCAATCTGACTGAACCTGAGCTATTTTGCAAAGAAGAATGGGCAAAAGATTTCAGCCTCTAGATGTACAAAGCTGGTAGAAACATACCCCAAAAGACTTGCAGCTGTAATTGCAGCGAAAGGTGGTCCTACAAAGTACTGACATAGGATGGCTGCATACAAATACACATACGCACATCAGATTTTTATTTATTTTCTTTTTTAACTATGCATTTCTCACTTCACAATGACCTGCTACTTTGTTTTGATATATCACATAAAATCCCAACAAAAATACATTTAAGTATGTGGTTGTAATGAGACAAAATGTAAAAAAAAGTTCAAGGTGTATGATTACTTATTCAAAGCACTGTATTAGGCCAATTTAAGGTGCTAAACTAAAGAATATATATTATTTTCACAAGATTTTATTATTTTATACAATAAAAAGAAAAAAGACAATGTGCAGATTTTTTGTTTGTTTGTTTTTTAAACTTATTTACAGTAAGTTGGTAGTATTTTGCAAGTGAAGTATCCCTAAGAGAAGAGTTGATAGCAATTCCAGTGGTTACAGTAGTTTGAGATTAGTCGCACTGGAGGTCTCAGGAAGCGGTATGATCTTATGGTCATAGTGCAGTGCAGTGCAGTGTTGGATGCAGTGGATAAAAAAATCATGGAATAGCGACTTAAAGAACCTGGGATATTTTGCAGACCCGACACCAATCAGACATTCAGTGAGCAGTGACACCTTCATGAGTCCATACATTTGTGGACAGCCCTTCTAATACACTTGGATACTTTACATTGAGCCCATCCCTTTAGTCCCTGTAGAGAAGTACTGCCAATAGAATAGGACTCTGTGGAGCAGGTAACCAACATGAACCTAGAGGGGTATAAAGCCCCCCAGCATTGAGCTGTGGAGCAGTGGAACTGTGTTCTCTGGAATGATGGAGCTTCATCCAGTATTTTTGGGATGAGTTGGGGAGTTGGGGTCAGGTGGGGTGGTGATTATTCCACATCTTTACCTCACTAATGCTGAATAAAATCCTCACAGTAATACTCCAGTATGTAGTAGAAAGCTTATAAAGCAAATAAAATATAACATGTACAGAAATATTCACAAATATTCCTTTGCCATAATACTCAAAATTGAGCCCAGGTGCATCTTGTTTCCACTGATCATCCTTCAGATATTTCTACAGCTTGATTGGACACCTGTGGTGGCTTGTATGGTAGAGTGGCCAGGTGGAAGCCATTCCTCTGTAAAAGGCACACGACATCCCATCTCGAGTTTGCCAAACGGACAATGAAAAGCAAAAAGATTGAACTTTTTGGTCTGAAGGCCAAGCGTCATGTCTGGAGGAAACCAGCCACTACTCGTCAGCTAGCCAATTACATACAGTGAAACGTGGTGGTGGCAGCATCACCCTGTGGGGATGTTTTTCTGCAGCAGGAACTGGGACAGTAGTCAGGGTTGAGGGAAAGATGACTGCAGCGATGTACAGAGACATCATTGATGATACCCTGATCCAGAGCACTCTGGACCCCAGATTGGGATGAAGATTCCAACAGGACAACGACCCTAAACACATAGCAAAGATAACAAAGGAGTGGCATGAATGACCCAGCCAGAGCCCAGACTTGAACGTAATTGAACATCTCTGGAGATATCTAAAAATATGTGCACCGACACTCCCCATTTAGTCTGATGGAGCTAGAGCTTGCAAATGCTGTGAATATTTATGTACATTACATTTTTGTATTTTATTTTTAACAAATTTCAAACAAACATTCCTCACTTTGTCATTGTGGGATATTGTGTGTAGATGGTTTGAGGGGAAATTAATTGAATTCACTGAAATAAGGCTGTAACATAAGAAAATGTGCAAAACGTGAAGCGCCGTGAACACTTACCTGGATGCACTGTACCTTAGCCAGAAAATAATCAGTTATAATAATATAACTACTGACACCAACTCTGAGTGTAATTTGTAATGATTTCTTTTACGCTCATGCCCTACCTTGTTCATGTACAGGGAAAATGTTTATTTTTTTGTTTGCAACATTTTGCATGCTGTGAGTTCAGTTATAATTACTGACACAGATTGTTGCTACAGTGTAACTGTGCTGATGTTCAAAGCGCACAAATAAGCTGCCAAGCTTCCAGAGAGGCCCTGAAAGAACTAATAAAGCACTAAAGCATGCCTTGGGTAATAAAGTCACAGTGAGAGAATAGAAAAGAAGAAATGTGAGAGACCTGAAGGGACTCAAAACAGATTCATTACAAATTGATGGAACCAGCAACTTTAAATGTAGTTGTGTGGCTCTAAAATCTAATAACGTCTTAGTGAAATATAAAGCAGCAGAATGGGAGGGTAAAAAAAATCAGAGCCGCATTCACCAGAGAATTCTGCAGTTTTAAAATTACTCTGGAATCTTGATTAACTTCAATACTCCCACAGTCAATATTCCAACCGACGTCATCTGGTGCCTACTCACAGGCCTGTACTCATAACTCATTTATAATATTCCATAAATCTGCACCCCCTTTTGCTTTTGCTCTGTGAGTAAATGAATATGAGATTTCAGGCGGGTGGTAGCTCAGCTGTCATAAAGCCAGGCATTCACTGTAGTGCTGAGAAAATCAACAAGTCACACACCACATACCAACACACTCTTCTGCTCAAACACACATTCTTAGTCAAAACACATGCATTTGCAGATGTGCGCACGACTCTGACCCCTCGGTGTACCCACGAGGCCAGACCTTAACATAACACAGCAGTCTGATTTAATTGCTCTGCTGCATTTTTAACACAAGAGCTATTTTCAACTTTATTTTCACAAGTTCACTGCAATTGATTCAACTGAATGACACCCAAATGCTCTGCCGTGTGTGTGCGTGTGTGCATTCATGTGTATGAATTTCAAACAAAACTTTAACAAACTTGTACCGTTTTGCAATTTATAATAAATCAGATGCACCAAATGTGACCTGATCTATGAAAATCCTTATATTAATATTGTATTGGCGACATGTAATATTTAAAATGTACCCACATAAAACAAGTGTTGGTCCTCCATGTGCTGCCACAACAGTTCCAACTCATAAAAGCATGGACCCCACAAGACCTCTGATATGCCTCCCTGTACTATTACTGACCCATCACCAAACCAGTCGTGCTGGATGATGTTTACCACGGCATCTCCACACTCATTCACATCTGTCACATGTGCTCAGTGTGAGCCTGCTCTCATCTGTTCTCTCTCTCTCTCATCAGAGAATGGGGAGCCACTGGTGGACCTGCCAATTCTGATGTTCTCTGGCAAACACCAATCGAGCTGCGTGGTGCTGGGCTGTGAGCACAGGTCCCAATAGAGTATGTTAGGCTCTCGTGCCACCATCGTGGACTTTGTTCCTGACAGATTGTTTGGAAACATGCACACCAGCAGCCTGCTGGAGGTCACTATGTAGAGCTCTGGCAGTGCTCCTCCCGTTTCTCCTCCCACAAAGGAACAGATACCAATCCTGCTGCTGAGTCTATGCCTTCCATGGCCTTGACCTGCTCTACTTGTGCAACTGCCTGTGTCCTGGTATGTGTCCTGGTCTTTCATGCTCGTGATGCTTGGAGACACAACAAACCTTGCAATTATTAAACCTTCTTGTATGGATGTGCCATCCTGGAGGAGCTGGACTACCTTTGCCACCTGAATGGACTGCAGGTCCCACAACGTGCTACTAGTAGTGGAGGACACTAGCAAAACTAGAGAAGAATCAGGGTTCGGGTTATGTTTACGGTTAGGATAAGGACAAAGTGAATTAAGTGATAAAGTGAATTTTCTGTGGTGACCACCTGCGAATCCATTAACTTTTTGAGGGTTGGCTTGACGTTGCCTCTCTGGTGCACCTGTTATTACATTTGCACCAAAGCAGGTGAACCTGATTCACAACTGATTATTTTTACTAACTGGGCAGATTGATATCCCTGAAGTTTAACCGACTATGTTATACTGGGATCATAAGTAAGAGTGTGTGTGTGTGTGTGTGTGTGTGTGTGTGTGTGTGTGTGTGTGTGTGTGTGTGTGTGTGTGTGTGTGTGTGTGTGTGTTGTGCCCTGTTTAAAAGTTTGAAGTATGGATGAATTATACATTTGTGGATTTTGTTTGTTTGTGGTTGTGAACAGTCTTTTTGCTTTTTTTTGAACATTTTATTCATTTTATTTATTTGGACATTTGATTCAATTAACAAATACATACATCACACCGGTAAATGCAGTATGTCACATCAGAGCTCATTAAATATGATTTTAAACAATTAGCAAATCCCAAGACATGGAAATTTGGCAGAAATGCCCATTTGGGTATTATTGCTGTGCTTTTATGGTTTATTACACAATGTAACAAGTTTTGTTGCCAGACTTTTAGTGTTATATTCCAATTGCTTATGTCTAAAACAAATGCAGAATTGCCTACATTCATCATAAACTTCGCTTCTGTGACCACAGCAAAGAAAGTTATCTTCTCATTCATACAGTCAGACTAAGAACTCTATATGCATTGCAAATTTATACAGATTACCAAAAGTCATGTGGTTTTCCAAGATTTATGACTATACTGTAAATCAGTTTCACGAATCAGTTTCCAAATATAGTCGCCCATCATGTTCTCGTTATACTGTCCTTGGTAACAGCGTTCAAAGTACATAAGTTCTAGAAACCTCTTGATAGTTCTCACAATTCCAGAAGCTTCTTGAAGTCTATATTCAGCACTGAATATATTGTGAATATTCTTAGAAATAGATACATTCCAAAATATCATTGTGCTGACCACAAAGCAATGTTTACCGGGAACAATAACTTTTTCTATTCATTTAAGGCACAACGAATTCGGAAAACACACTTAACTACTGGGAACAACATTTTTTTTAATTGTTACATAGTGTATTTAATAAAGTATTATTTTGTTTTGGTGAGCTGTATCAACACAAAAATGAACAAGGTAAACTAATAGAAATGAAATATGAAATGTAATAATAAATAGATGTTAAAAATGTTTTAAAAAATGCTGTGCTGTATTTGATTTACTTCAATCATTTTAGACCATTTCAATCCTGCCAAACTGGGTGGAACTAATCCCACAAATTACTGTGGAACTGGAGCGGTTATTGTACTAGACATGCTGCCTCTGTTTACAGTGTTATCTGACTTATTGTACATGTAATATGTGTTTAATGTGTTATTTTTATATTTTTACTGAAGATTCTTTCTGTCATTTGTGTAAATAAAATGTGTAAGAGACAGCAGGTTTATTTTGCAACAAAACAGAACAATTGTCATGTATCAGTCCTGTTACTGTCCTATCTTCCCATCTTGTCTTTGTTTTGTCTTTCCCCCATGTGCTTCTGACCATATGGGTTGTTTTGTTCCTGTCTCCTCCCTTGCTCCACCCTTTCTCATCTGTTTCCCATGATTAACCCTGCCCCTTCATTTCCCAGCTCCAGGTGTGTATAATGGTGTGCCTGTATTTAAGACCCTTTGTTTCAGTCTGTCCTCGTCAGGTTTTTGTTGTTATTTATAGCTGCTGTTCTTAGAAGGTGTCAGTTTGTTTCCATGCGTATGTTTTCCTATCTAATTCCCATAGTTTCTATCAGTCTGTTTGTTTTGTATTCCGTTGCATTTTCGTTATTAAATTCTCAACCCCAGCTACTTCCCCTTCCCTTGTCAGTCTTCATGCACTAAGTCATGCTCAACCCTTACAACAATAACACAACTACAACACCTGACCAGCTTACTTTAGAAATAATGCTATATATCTCTTCCATCATCTCATTGGTGTGATTTCATCAAAGCATTCAGCCTTTGGTTACCAAAAATACTGCTTTTCCACAACTATTAAAAAATATGGTTTACACATGTTCCATTCTGTCCACAGTTCATTTGGTCCAGACAACTTAAAGAATACAAGAAGATGGACCTAACAACTGGTGTTATACACAGGGCATTAATTAAATTAATCAGTGCTACAGGAAGATCTAACAACAAACATCTAACAACTAAGATATCTGTGGCCATTTATGATCCAATCAGCAACCCTTCCTTAAACATTTACTGTACATATGGAGAATATGTAGGAGTATGTAGGAGTCAAATGTGTAAGTCATTAGAGGTGTGGTCTGATTACACACTGGGTCATGGCACAACAAAGTGTAATATGCTTCCCCCACTGCCCTATAAAAAGGCTCTCGGAGACTACTTTTGGGTAGTGTTGACAACGGTGGTCGGGTTCAAGTATGGAGGCTTCAAGGTGACTGCTTTCATAGGAATGCCCCAGATGGAACACCAACTTCGGCAACCTATGAGTGTACAGGATCTACAGGCCCAGCTGCAAAATCTGTGGGTAAATGTGCCGCAGGATCCCATATGGAACCTGTATGCCACTGTGCCCAACCAAATCTCATCTTGTATCTAGGTACAGTTTTCCCCAATAAACTTTGCTTTGTTGCATGATGTTTTCATTTTCTGTGATGATGTACACTGATACGTACACATTACCTACAGTGAGCTCACATACACACCTGTTCAGACCTGTGGATTGTTGAAAGTTTGTATTTACCTGGGTGAGTCCATCTCTGGCTGTAGGAGAGTGGACATTGGACTTGTGAGGGGACAAAAAAGAAGAAGGTTGAATTACTATAGTTATTGTCTAAATGATATCAGGAATCTGTGTGGTGAATGGTCATGATGATTGCTGATTCTTGAATGTGATTGTGTGTCGACAACCATCATATGTTGTATCATTAACACCACATTTGTTGATATTGGTAGAGCCTAGGAGGAGGAGCTACAAGTATAAAGCCTGCTCTGAGTGAGTAGAGAGGGAGAGTAGAAGAATAGAGAAATAGTATACCTGAGTGAAAGCAGGGAAGTACAGAGTGAGGTGACCAGTACATGAGTTTGCAGTCATTGGTCAGAGCCACTGTAGTTAGTGGATCTCTGTTGCTTTATTATTATTTTCTTTTTCCTGTGCATGTAAATATGTAAATATCCATTCCGCTAAATAAACCAGTGATCTAAAGTATAACTTTACTTTGCCCGCTTCATTTGTTGGAACCTCAAACTACTCACCCTACGTTACCCATGAAGTAGACTTCAACTCCTACAGTTAAAGTAACCAACTTCATCACATTTTCTAACAGAACACAATTATGTAGAGGAAAACCTGATAAACGTAGAGTACACTATTTATTTAATTTAAAAAAAATGAACAAAATAAAACAGCATTTTTACTTTAAAATAAAGTGGCGTAGCGGGCTAAGGCAGTACCACTATGATCCTGTAGACACATAAGTGTGCTGCTGGTCGGCGCAGGCGTCTGCTGACCATTGCGTCAGATCTGGGGATCCGGCGTTCTCCTCCAAGTGCAATGGCTGCCCGGCAACGATGCAAATTGTAGCAGTTTGAAAAGAGGTGGTAGGCTATCGTCACATGACTTGGATTAGACATGTGGACGATCTCTCTCCTCTGGCACTGGGAGCAGGGCACGTAACTTAGGGGGTTGGGAAATTGGCACTTCTAAATTAGTTGGGAGAATGGCAAAAAAAATTCTAAACAAATAAATAAATAAGTTGCAGCTTTAAAATTCCTGATGGTTCACTGACTGTACTATGGAGAAAACCATATCTCTAGAGCTAACTGCACTATTTAACTCTGACAAAGCTAAATAAACAAAGCTCGTCAGATACCAGTGAAAAATCCTGTATTATTAATTTTGCTTCACCAGCCCACATGCTTCTTTCTCTCTCAGCTAGGGCATTCAGAGCCTCTTCTTCTCTGTAGAAGAACTTTCTGTCATTTAGAAAATCAATACATACCATTTTACCAGGGGGTCCAAATCATGGCTTATATGCACAGTAAATCAACCAAAATAAGATATGTCATTTATATACATGAAAATAAATACAATTCTGTTCTTATATTGCACACTTCAGAGGGATTAAGAAAAAACAGAAAACATTTTTGGTACCTAAAACCAGACGTCATTGGCGGACCTCTTGGCTGAGGTTTTAAAAATGGACCTGTATGTTAAGAGCTTTACAGTGGACTTTAGTACATCTGTCATAGAATTAAGAGAAATGTGTTTGTTCAGTGCTATAGTGCCCCCCATCCTCCCACCAACATAAGTACAAAAACATTATTGAGTAAAATGTTACATAACTCAGTTCATGTTAGTGTTAGAAGTACTGGTTTGATGTATGTGATGTTTAATGGTTGGCTACATTCATTGTCATCAATTATTACAATCAATGTCTTTGTGGAGAGCCTTTCATTTACAGAACTATTTATGGATCATCTTGTCTTAGTGATTTGTTTGCCAGCATTTAAGCAAATGAATATAAGATTTGCACCAGACGTCTGTGAATCCATATGCACATGAATAAACACACTTGTTCATGAGCCAGTTTTAGGCATTTCATCCTGCTGGCTTTTCTCTGCGGCACTCAGGAGATATGAATCGCACACCTGAATGGGACAAATTTTCATTCAGCTGTGGACTCTGGAAGGACATTTGGTATAGACCTCCATTTGTTTATATCTTTTTTTTTCCCTCTCTCTTTTTCATTACAGCTCCACATGCCTTGGTGTGAATGAGAGAGAGAGAGAGAGAGAGAGAGAGAGAGAGAGAGAGAGGTGAGTCATACTCAAACTCAATAGCCTCATACAAACACACTCGGCACAGAGGGGTGGATGACGTGCTTTTTCACTCCATTCCAGCGTCAGCTATAACCATGGAAATAACATTACAGCGAAACAATGTTACATTTAACTCACATGATCTGTGGCTTCCAAAAGCTTCACACCTCTGAAATGATAAATCACTCAGTCTCAGATTAAGATGTTGCTTTTCTTTCATTGAACCTGAAGCTCATTCCCTCTTCTCTCACACTTTGACACACACACACACACACACACACACACACACACACACACACACACACACACTCCTGTCAAGCTCTGTTGCGCATGTCTTTTCCTCAGAGGACCAGCCTTGACCCATAAAACTTCATTAAACAAAATTAACGAATACAATATGCCACGGACACCAAGAGAACCCAGAGGCAAAACAAAGCAAAGTAAATCCTTGTCACACCTCATTCACTCTCTAACCTTTTCCTCTCCCCTGTGTGTGCGTGTGTGTGTGTGTGTGCGCGCATGTGTGTGTGTGCCAGCCTTTACTGGAAACAGTTTTTTAATTCTTGTTGCCAAGTGCAACATGGCTTGTATTGTATATAGACTCTAAGATGTTACTTTATTTGGCTGCGTGGAAGACGACTCCATTCCTTCTGCAGCACTGCTGCTACCAGGGTGAGCACATGCACAGATAAAATGAGCCCTAAGCAAGTAAAAGCAATATTATATATTAGATAACCACTTCAGCAATGGTTACTGAGACCGTGACATAGTGTTCTGTGCTGGTGTCGACCTATTAAACCAGTTACGGGTTATTTTTTCAGTTTGCTGTGTTGCTAACTCTGGAGCACAGAATCTTGAAATAATGTGACAACCGCTGTAGTCAGATGTGTTTGATCTCACATTAAAAAAAGTTTTCATTTAATTTCTGTTAACTTTTAGAACCAGAGATCCTCACTTTTTTATTTCCTGTGCACATTTACGGTTCTGCCCATGTGTACATGCTCAACCTGCATGCAGACTCTGACTGATCAGCAAGAGGGGGTGGGGCTGATGACATCACTGACAAAGATATTGGGTTATACAGGAAAATGAGAAGTCAGAAAGATGTTAGACTCTGACAAGTCTGATGTAAAACACACTTTGAATTTTAGATGAAAATAATAATAGGAAAGACATCAATACAGAATGTTATACAAACTGTTAATTTTGGTCGGGAATCGGTTACAAATCCATCCAAACCCAACACAAGGTCGACCTCATTGTCCAAAGTCACACTGAGGTTGAATTTTAATTGAACACGATTTTCTGCCAACAATATATCAACGTCTAACAGCATTACAATTTCATGTCATGTGGATGTTAACATTAACATATGGAGGCCCATAATATAGCAAATATAGCAAATGTTGGGCTAAATCAGCTATAATCACTATTCTACATCAAACTGATGTTGGCATTAGACATAGTACTGACATTGAATTTTGGTCAGCTGACTACAACACTTACATTCAACCAAATAACAATGTCTGTTGACGTTGGTGGCCAGATTGGTATCTGCTTCTGTTTTTTTTCTATTGGCCATCCTGCATCTGGATATTAGATATTGTGCATCTATGTATTCAGGCATCAATCAGTACAGAACATTCAAAAGAACTCAAGAGAACAGCCAAAATCTGATGAGAACACAAGTGATTTTCAGTCATTTTGAGAGACATGGCTAAAGCACCATTATCATGGAGGTATTATCATGATCAAAGCATTAGAAGTAGATAAGTTCTGTAATATAGTATGTAAACATTGAAAGCAATCAAATTGGAGACATAGCTGCAAAGTGAGACAATATTATATCAATATAAACTGTGCAGTGATGCCAGATAAACTGCCATCTATTAACAATACTGATCTCAACAGTGTGAACACAAAGTTCAAAAGCTGAACCTTCATTGCTACCTCCAATATGGTACTTGGATATTACTACAAATAACCATAAATTCTCTTTTTCATGGATCTGTCCCCTTTTTTCGGGAGAAAAATATGTCTGCTCAAGATTCCTAAATTGTCTAAAATGTCTGGGATCAGCTTCTGCAGTCTGACAAGTGGTTGCATATAGATGCTGGTAAATGGAGATGCAATGTATGATGAAAATGTATGAGGGTCAAATCAATACAAACATTTAAAGTTGCCTAGGAGCTCCTGAAAATATCCATATGTGGCATATGACGATTAAAAAGTATGTCAAACTATGAGAACATCCCATAAAATTGAGTTGTAAAGGTTTAAAGAGATTTATTTCTTTATTCACACTAACTCTAGACTCTAGTTTTGGCACAAGAGGGTATGAAATGCTTCCCCCACTGTCTTATAAAAATGCTCTCAGAGGCTACTTTAGGGTAGTGTACATCTTGGTGAGAAAGCATTGACACGCCTCTACAATGCATTTAGAAATTAGACATTTTGTCTAGTTGACAGACTAAGATGTTTTACATTATTGGACAGCAGGTTAGTCAATTTGAAAATCGTCCTTGATCTGGCCAGTCACAAGATTTATTAACAATCAAGCCTTTATTATAATTATAATAATGATGATGATGATGATGATTGTTATGATTATTATGATTATTATGATTATTATGATTATTATTATTATTATGATTATTATTATTATTATTAGCTACGTTAGTCTTGTAGCCATATTTTCAAAGCTAAAAAAAATAACCCATTATATTCGTACACTTCATCACAACTACCCAAGCTAACATTCCTCCTTCTCTTCTCTTCACCTCTAAACTATTATGGGCTTCAATACTGTGTGCTGTTGCTACACTTTCAGCTTCTGCTCTCCTGGGCAGTTTCAGTCCCTGTTACAAGGCTAAAACCAGATTGTTCTCTGGTTATGAAGTGTGTGTATGTGAGTGCTCTCTTCTTCCTTTCTCCCAGCCAGCAGCATGCCATGTTTGCACTTTTGCAGCGGGCTGAGCTCAGGCGAGCAGGTGGGGGGTTAACAAGACCCTGTGAGGCACCTAATTGGTAGACCTGTCGTGTAGGTGCCTGCCGCAGCAGACAACCTTTCCTGTCCTGTGTGTGTTCATGGTATCATTTGTGTGTGTGTGTGTGTGTGTGTGTGTTGGGGGGGGGGGGGGGGGTTGGCTTTCATGTTACACAGTAACCCTGATGAGCAATGAATATCAGGGGTCTCATTTACCCACATTCATACGATTTAAAAATAGGGGGCAAAATTTTCACTAGGAGGGTCTGTGGGTATCACCCCCCCCCCCCCCCCACACACACACACACACACACACACAAACAGAATTAATAAAATGACCCCAAAAGTTCTGCATTATGAAACTGGCATAAAATGAAAAACATATAAATATTTGGAGAAACTGCTTTATAGCAGCAAATGTCTTTGAGGTGAGACAGACATATGAGCGTGACCTTTGCAGACTAATCTGATTTATGATTGAACTTAATATAATATGAACTTTTACAGTATGATGCAGAAATTGAACTCGTCTTTTTAACATATTTAAACATCTGCACATTTCATATTCATAACAATATTGATAAATGGAGGTAATGTAACTAACATTAAACAAAAGGAATATCTTTTGAAAATAGAATTAATGATTACAGCTGGGTTGGAGAGGATTTCGCGGCGCCTTTGTTTTTGAAGCTCTGATATTTAGTTTGATTTGCTTTTGATTGTTGAGTGGGCTTATCGTGACCAGAACCAAAGAGCTCTCTGAGGCCTTCAGCAAGAAGGGTTTAAATAGATCTCAGAGCAATTAGAAATCATTTTCCACTAAATCAGTCACTGCTGAAAAAAACTGCTAACATGGCCAAATCAGGCTGTCCTAGTAAATTCAATATAAGAGCAGAACAACAAAATGCAGCATTTTCGAAATTTCACCACACCTGAAAGTGCAGCATCTACCATCAGAAAGAGACCAAACAAGAGATGTGAGCCAGACTCCAGATGTATCTGTCTGAAGCAATGTCTAAAGTCTGGATCTTGGTCTGTGTTTTTGCTGGAAAACTTTACTCTCCCTAATGTTTTTGACTGGAGGGTTTTTATTCTGGCTTTCAAAAAAGACAAAGGTTTTCATAGGATTTCCTACTTTTTCCCTTTAGTGTACCGCACCATTTATTCACTTCTAACTCAATGTCATGGTCATGATTCAATCAACATTCAGTTATGTTTTGTAAAGTTGATCAGCATTGATATTGCAATGTTGTTCAATGTTGGTATCTATTTTATAACTATTTTCACATGTAACATTGTTTTCTAAGTGTTTTGATAACTTTTAAACTTTTTAACTTCATAAACCATTGTCTCAACGTATAATGGATCCATTATTGCGCTAATAAAAAAAAAATTCAATATTCAATGGGACCCGAGTGATGTAGCAGGTTAAGGCACTACCACTATGATCGTGGGGTTGCAGGTTCAATCCAGGTTCATGCTGCTTGCCATCGGCAGCCGAGATCCAGAAGGAGAGAAATTGGCTTGCTCTCCCTTGGGGGGGGTGGGTAGATGGTGCTCTTCCCACATCACATAAGTGTGCTGTTGGTCGACGCAGGCGTCTGCCGACCATTGCATCAGATCTGGGGATCCGGCGTTCTCCTCCAAGTGCGATGGCTTCCCGGCAACAATGCAAATGGTAGCAGTTCGAAAAGAGGTGGTAGGCTATCATTACATGACTTGGAGGAAACCTGGCACTGGGAGCAGGCACGCAACGTGGGAGACAACTTAGGGGGATGGGTAATTGGCACGTCTAAATTAGTAGGGGCGAAAATTGGAAAATAGCAAAAATTATAAAAATAAAAGAAATCAATAATTAAAAAGGACCATTTTTCATCATTTACCACTATAGGTCAAGTTAGTGGTATGTTTTCATAGTGTCATGTACTTTTATTCACCCAAAAAAATAAAAACGTATTTAAAAGAGACACACATGCCAGATGTTATTATTTTCAGGAGATCCTAGACACTCAAATTTGCATTCATTTGAGACGTAAGTATTAACAGAATATTTGACCATGTTTTGAAAAAATACTTGTGCCTACAACTTTTTATTTTTTATATGAGGAATAAACACTTAAAACCCTGTCCTTTGTGTGAGTATAGACAGAGAGCAAACAGTCCCTTCCTTCTCCTTTTCATTCGTAACCCAAAATCTGTGTCAGGGATGTCATCAGCCCCGCCCCCTCTTGCTGATCATGTGAACAGAACAGTATCGGGTTTGATCTGGGTTGCACAACATTCCTCAAATATATGTTGAAGGCAGATGTAAAGTACAAGACATATATACATTTAAGTGCTGCATCATTTAAGGTGGAATGTGAAATGATAGACTGAAAACTGCTTTTCAAGGTCAGTTTTCACTGGCTATTGACGGGACCTGTTCAGATTGAGTTGCAGACCAGTATAGACTTGAATTACACTGAGAATGTAAAAATGTTTCATACGCTCTGAGTGCTCTGAAATGGGTCTATGCCTACTCTATACATTACTCTCCAACTGACCATTTTTCCCCAGTAAATGCCTTGCAATCATTCCTTACAACACATTGACGTCTTTTAAATTAAAGCTGTCTATTAGCCTAAAGAGCACATGTTTATACAGATACAGAATGCAATAAAACACTGTATTGGTCCATGCAGATCAGATAGTAACTACAACAGACTTTGTTATGGCATTTGGTTTTGGTTCGCTACCAAAGGCCCACCACAACCCACAGTTTCAAAGTAGTTTTCCACATTCTCCCAAGACTCTAAATCCACAAATCCATCACTTTTAAAATTCTCAAGTTTACAGGGATTGTCTGACTGCACAATTAACTCTCTCATAAAACCAAAGTACCACAATTATTAAAAAATTCCTTCTACCTCACTCAGGAATGAAGCTGATTTGAGTACCAGAATAAATTACATTTTTACTACTCAACAGAATCATCTTAGCATGGGTCACGGGTTCTTCTGGCCTTTTGGATTTGCACGTGGCTATGAGGTGAAAGCAATCTGTGTTGATCTCCTAATAATCAGTATGCCTCACCAGCAGAAGATTGAACTCTTCAGGGGCTCAGCCCTAGTCCAGCTCATTAATGCAGCCGTCCAGCCACATGCCTCGCAGACGGACGCCCGTGAGACAGAGCCACAGTTGTAAATGGAATAATTTAGATTTGACCTGAAGTCTGATCCCAGGTAATATGGACCAAGGCCACTGGGACTGGACTGATCTCAGCTGACAGGTCAGTGTGATGGACATTTCACAGTTATGCTAGTGGGCAAGAAAAGCATCATATGAGCAGATGCAGAGGCTTGTGGATATTTATTATTCAGTTTTATAAGCTCGCTGGACAAAAAACAGTCACCTTGCATGCTTAAGGTGGTAATAATTTCAGACTGCTGCAGATGGCGCTGCATGAAGATGATCTGGCTATAAATACATGTGGGGTGTGTGACGGTCTCCTCTCATAGATTGAGAAGGTGTGGTACATTGCAGTGAATGTTGAATGTGTGGATGGGTCACAAAGCAAATGTCAATGATTGGCTAAAAGGCCATAGTGTAAAGGAAGGAGCTGAATTTGTAGAGGTATGGAAGCGTAGACTCATACGGGTCATTAAGCAGGGGCAGAAATTCTAGCCTACTGGAGACACTTCTCAGAATTGCAGCCCAATTTTTATTTTACTGTTTGAGTACCACACTGGTCTCTTTTGTACACAGAATCTGGCAGCTCTAGAAAGAAAATGGATTTAAAATATAAGCAAATTAGGAGATAGGATAGGAAAACCCAGCCCGGGAGCGATTGTTGGGTTTTAATACCCTTATTGAACAAACACCTCACCCTGTCCCATTCAGGTTGACCACCAGATGTAGGTATTCTACAATCTGTGACTCATCCAAATGCAAGGCAAGAAGCTTCCATCACTCCAGCTGCTAAAGCCCTGTGCTTTTTTCATGCTTGCTCATGTAGATGACATCCCTTTCCTGAAAATATACGGAGCGTAACTGAAGTGAAGCCACCTAGACCCATTTCCTATCATCACTCCCACAAACATTACAGTCTGTCTGATGCTTAACTACCCCTCACTCTGTGGTCTTTGCAGCCAGGCTTGAAGATTGTGGTCATCATGTGGTTTGGGAGAGTGTTCTAGTGTGTCCACCACACAAGGGGCTCAGACAGAGCCAAACCGCCCAGTCATCACCCAAGCAACCGAGACATAACTGACAGGACCACACGGGCTAGAAAAGAAGAAGAGAATGAGGACAATCCTGCTCATCCTTTAATCACCAGTGGGACAATGATGGTTCTCGCCTGCAGCAAGCTGGCCACATAACTTGGACTTGCCTCTGCCATATATCAATCAGTGTTTTTCTCCCTGACAACTGGATGTAGGGCAATAAACTGCATGTATGGAGGGACAGAATGGTGTAATTGACGAATGAGACACGCATCATGTGGACAACAACCGTTAGTCATTCATAGAAAACAGCAAAGCCCTCAATGGCTTCTTTCAGTGGACTCTCGGTGGAGGGAGAAGAAGAACATGACCACAGTGCCTCAAGGATATTTACGTAATGTTGACTGAGCAATGCGACAAGTGTTCTGTGGTTCTCGTACGTTCATGGCCATTTCCCTCTTCTTTGAAACTATTAATTGAGCAATTTGAAAGATGCACTTGTCTTTTTCTCGGTTGTCCATCTCCTCCTTCTCCTAACCTCCCCCCTCCCGAATAGATCCCACACACTCTTTCTCCCTCTCTTTCTCTCTTCTGGTGATAGTTTGACAGCACAATAACAGCATTGTGAGGATACATGTCATAAACTGACTGTCTGTCTTACATCTTATCTTTCAAGCTGTCTGTGTTCTTTGAAGAGAAGGGCAGCTCAATCAGAGCGGACAGACAGCGC
The DNA here is from genome assembly GCA_034509495.1 of Acestrorhynchus altus. Lineage (NCBI taxonomy): Eukaryota > Metazoa > Chordata > Actinopteri > Characiformes > Acestrorhynchidae > Acestrorhynchus > Acestrorhynchus altus. The sequence goes on from CM067523.1 coordinate 17,446,875, forward strand.
CACCTAGTGATCAACAATCAGTGACCCCCAATGTCTCTGCACAAGCCTTCACTCTCCAAGCAACAGCCAGCGGAGTATTGATTTCATCTTTGACTTTTTTTTTTCCCCCAAATCCTTGATAAATCTTCAGGGAAGACTTTTCCTAATGCTGTGATTAATCCAGGAAGGCCCAACTGTGACCTCCTAATAAGGTCCACCATAAGATCTGTGAATAGAGCTTTAAGTACCAGGGTGTAGAATGTGGAACAGCCTATTCTGAACTGAAAGTATATATATATATGTGTGTGTGTGTGTGTGTGTGTGTGTGTGTGTGTATGTGTATATATATATATATATAATTTTATTTTTATTTTTTTTTTACAGAAGAAATTGAAAATTGCTTTGAGATATTCACAAAGTCATTCTTAATGTTTAGACACTCAACTTTCCTTAGAGTGATGGTGATTGGAATAAAAGGGAAAATTTATTTATTTATTTATTGATTGCTTGATCGATCGATTGATTGATTGATTGATTGCTGTCCAGAACTTCTAATGAACCTACATGTCTTCTGGGTGAGGCTGAAACATCTGTGAACAGTCATTTTCTAGTCTTGCCACACATTCTCAATGTAATGTAGGTCTGGGCTTTTACTGGGCCATTCTAACATTAAACCATTCCATTGTAGTTCTGGCTGTATGTTAAAGCAATTGTCCTGCTGGAAGGTGAACCTCAACTCCAGTCTCAAATCCATCATCTTTCCATCAACTCTGATGAGCTTCCCTGTCCTTGCTGAAGAAAAGCATAATGTTGCTGCCACTGCGTTTCACAGTGGGGATGGTGTGCTCAAGGAGATGTGCGGTGTTAGTTTTCCGCTACACATTGCATTTTGCATTTAGGCATTAATGCACCGCAATGTATAGTGATCAAACAATGGATCCAAACAGACATGGAATGCTCATCATTCATTACCTTGTTCTTTTGAGGCAGACTGCAATGACTGATCACACAGCGATGAGCTCACCAGCACAGCGAGGAGTTCAAAATCATGGTGTCTTAGACACAGATGAAACGGATGAGTGATGTTCCAACAATTACTTGAAGACTCACTTTTTCCACTCAGACTCAAAAAAAAGCCAAAAAGTGAAACTAACATTTCAGTAATAATTAGAAGCAAAGCATCACAAGCAAAAGAAGTCCTTTGTTTGACTTCTTGAGTAAAAGTAAGAAAGTATCCAGCAAAAAGGCTACTTAAGTATCGAGTTACTTAATTCAGTCGTTTGAAAAGTCTTATTAAAATAATACTCAAGACCAAAAGCATATTTACACTACATGGACAAAAGTATTGGGATACCTGCTCATTTACTGTTTCTTCTCAAATCAATGGTATTAAAAAGAGTTTATCAGGCTTTTGTTGGTGTAACTGTCTCTGCTGTCCAGGGAACAGGTTCTGGAGCATTGTTGTGAGGATATGGTTTTATTCAGTGTGAAGAGGACAGCTCAGAATGTTGAATAATCACCTTCCCAGTGTGAATTGTGGACCTGCATACCCATGCTCTGCCAGATTTGCTGGCCCTGCAACATAAAAGAGGGGCCCCTAATGAACAGATCGATGCCAAGGGCTTTAAACCACTCTAGCTCACACCTGGCATTAGGCATGGTGCCAATAGGGTCAAGCTTGTTCATCTGTTTCAGAGAGTCCTTTCTACTGGCAGTACTTCTCTACAGGGACTAAACATCCAGCGTGTGCATTTGCACATGTGTGTCAGCAATGGGTACAATTGTACCCATTGCTGTACTAGTGTTTTGTTTTGTGTTTTGTTTTGTTTTGTTATTACAGTAAGGGTTTCCTCTTTGGACACCTCCCATTACACCTCAAACTTCTTTAGTCTCTTCATGATGGTAGCTGCTGGAATTGGCATCAACTGTGGCAAGAGCAACCTTTAGCTCCATTGGTGACATGTTAGGATAGTTGGAGACCTCTTTACGGAACTTGCAGTCTGCTCTTGGGCTGAACTTGCTAGACCGGACTGACCTGGCCATGTCCTTCTTTGGATTTTGCCATGGTGATATCTCTCACTTCAACAATCAAGTGGAAACGAAACTAATGTCTGAGGTTTAAATAAGACTGCCTCCTCCAGTGTTGACTTTAATGATGGCCTAATCATTTACAGCTGATGTCCTGCACCTGGTTCTACTTTTAAGTGTTTTAATTAGCAATTAATGTGGGCGTGACCTATTTTTTTTCTTCACAAGAAAATTGCATTTCTAATAATTCAGTTTTGCAAATGATATCAAAGGACTTTTTTTCAGTTTACATCCGTCAATTTTGTCTAAATCAGGTATCACATATGTTTAAATATGTTGTAAATGACTTCGATCAGAGTGAGGTATAGAAATCTGATTAAGAAATCCAATAAAAGAGCTACATTTTGTCTTAGCACTCAGATTTATTAGTGCATGTATATTACTTACTCTGATTTCTTTCCATTTTCTCAGTCTTCACATGCACAGGTCCTGAAAAATTGCATTTTATTTCAGATGAGCATAAAGCACACACCAGAGGGGGATGAGGGGGGAGGGGGGACTCTGCCTTCCTCTCCCCTCATTCACATTCTTCTGTGATATTGGCATTTTTTTCTGATTATAGTGCATGTAAACATGTGGGTTGGGTCTCTGATCTTTGGAAGATTTGATTTTCTGCAGTTATTAGATCACTGAGTGGATCTAAACTCACTCAGTGATGTGAGGGGCACCAGCCAAAATCTTACCCAGGGCACCGTATTGGTGAGAGCTGTCCACATTCATAATGTTTTAATGTGAAATATGTTATAAATGACAATGTAGGGGATGTATTTTGTATTCTGAAAGGAACCCTTTCAGCACCGTGGGGGTAAAGGGACTGTATTCATCTGTAATGAATTCCCATGCCCCTGGCCTCTAAAAATACAAATCAAATGAAAATCAGAAGCTCTAATAGCCTGGAGACAGCAGTGATTCCTGTCTTATCAGCCGTCTGCCGCTCTGGGCCAGGGCGGAAGAAGTTATTCGGCACACTCCGGATGGATGAGGTGGAGAGAAGTGGGATGAGTCAACCTTGGCGAGGCTGGAGCTGGATAACGAGGATTAAATGACGGAGGGGTGGAGTGGGGGGATTTGTCTGACGCTCACAGCATGACGTGCTAGAAGGGGTTTTATTTCCCGATCTGATTACTGTCGATCGGAGCCAGACGGCAGAGAGAGAGAGTGAGAAAGAGATATGACAGACTGCTCTGTGATCACATTTTAGCTATAGGCCGTACTTGCGATAGGTTTGCTGTTATCAGGTTGATTTGTGATGTTGACTGTGTTCACTGTTTTTGTGTGCATGTGAGAGATGAGAGGAGAGAGTGAGAAAGTGAGAGAGAGAGAGAGAGAGAGAGAGAGAGAGAGAGAGAGAGAGAGAGAAAGAGAGAGCGAGAGATGGGAAATACACTGATGGGCCAAAAGTCCTGGGAACCCCAAACCTGTTAGTGAGGTGTTATCTTGTTAGTGAGGCTGAAAGCTGGCCAGCGTTCTCTTGACAAGGCAACATCAGAGTTTGAATGATGGCATGGTATGGTGGTGAGTGCTGGTGAGTGCAGATGTTTACCATTCCAGAAGATCACCGACACCATCCACAAAGAAGGTCAGTCACATTAGGCCATTACTGGCAGTAACAAAGCATATTAATGGAACGTTGACTGGAAAGGGAAAATGTGGTAGGATAAGGTGCATGAGCAACAAGGCTGACCACAGCCTGGAGAGAACTGTCTAGAAAAGTGGATCCAAGAACTTAGGAGAGCTTAACAGGGAGCCCCTGCTGAAGAAGAGACAGGTTCAGAAACATCTTACCTGAACTAAGGAGAAAAAGAACTGAACTGTTGCTCAGTGCTCCAAAGTCCTCATTTCAGATGAAAGTAAAATCTACATTTTATTTGGAAATCAGTCCTGGAATCTAAACTCAAGCTACTAGAGTCTGAGGGAAGAGTGGAGAGGGACAGAAGTGTGGGTTTTGGGGGTCATATAAATCATGAAATACATAAAAAATGGTAATGTTTTACTTTACATGTAATCAGTATAGAATATAATTTTTTTGAATTCTAATTGTTTGAGACACGGTGTACATGCACTCATTGACAAAAAAAACAACAACAACTACTACATCCTGATAGAATTGCTGCACAACTCTTAAGTCTGAGTTAGATATGTAAATTATTAAAGGTGTGGTCTGATTAGACACTGGGTTTTGGGACAAGACGGCCTAAAATGTTCCCCCATTGCCCTATAAAAAGACTCTCAGAGGCTTCTTTTGGGTAGTGTACACTGTTAAAGCACAAAATCCATGAGGAAGATTTGGAAGTTCTTCAGTCTGAAAGTGTGGAAGAAAGACCTGCTAGATATGCCTCTGCGATGCACTTGAAGACATTTTTGCCTTTGCTGTGAAGCAACACACTGTCCCAACTGCTGGTGTGACGATCTGTGGAGCCATCGCACCCGACAGTCACCTCTTGTGAGGGACACTTATAGGTCAGCGATATGTGCAGAACATCCTGTGGACACGTGTCACCTCTCATGGACTTCCAACTACCATTTTTCAGCAGGATAACGCTCCTCACAGTAAGGGTTTCTTAGGAATGTCTCCACAAGGATGCAATACTTTTTTTTTCCTGCCTGCTCACCAGATTTATCACCAATTGATACCAGTTTCAGGAACCTATGAGTGTGCAAGATCTACAGGCCCAGCTGCAACATCTCTGTGTGTGTATATATATATATATATATATATATATATATATATATAAAGAATAAAAACATTTTTATGTTTTTTGGTTTTTTTTTAATATATAAAACATTGTTGTTGGAATGTTCCAATTTTTCTATGCGGGGATGTAATGATATGTGTATGTGTAAGTGATAAATGAATGTATTGAGTTTTCTCTTATTTAAACAATAACACAATAAGAGTGAAAAACAGAAGAGACAGAAAGACGGAGATAAAGAGAGTAAAAAGAGAGAACGATGCCTGAAAACAGAGGAGGGGTGGAAAGGAAGAGGAGAAAACAGAGAGATGTCTGTGTGTCTCAGAGAGGCTGGAGTGTGTGTAATGTTCTGTGATGAGGCTTAGACCGATCCTGGCAGCCAGTTTGGGCTCGGCCTCCTCTCGCTGCAGCAGCTGACATGTGAAAGCGCTCTGAACAAATCCCAAATTTGTGATGATTGCTGGTTGGCGGTGGCCGGCACAGTGTGTAGTGGTTTGTGGTTGGGTGTGGTTAGGGTCTGGGCGTGCTGCCAGGGCAGCAGGGTGCTGTCGCACTGGGATGAGTAAAGCCGTGGGGACAGTAATTAGTGTGGCTAGCGTTCCTGGAGTCATCTTGGTTCATTGTGTGTGCTGGGGTTTTAACCGCGGGGCTTGTATTTTTTAACTTTGTGGTAGTAAAAAATAATACTACTCAGAGCTGTCATATCTTCATCAAGAGCTTTGTCTGTGTGTGTGTGTGTGTATCTGTGTGTGTGTGTTATATTCAGTTTCAGATTGTTTCTAAAATTGCTTTGTTAAAATGAATTTGTGTGCAAATGACAATAAAATATAAACACCGTAAAATTTCCTCTTTAGGCCTTCAGACCTGGATTATTCACGAGGGAAAAAGCATTTTCAGGATTCCTCTGTGACCATGAGCCTGGGATTCTGTACACATTTATAAAAAGAACAGGTTGAATTGTCATATTTACATATGTCTTACTGAAGTTTAATGAAATGCTTACTGTTTCTTGCTCATGGGTTGTTAATCAGCAAGTGCTACTAATGTAAAAGAATCACTATGTGTGCCATATATGTTCATACTTGGGGATTGAAGATATAAAATGTATGGGTTACATATTTATTGGTCTAATATTTACATATATGTCACATAAGTGTTGCCATACAATCACATATAAGGATAAATATGACACCCATTTATTCTTCCAAATAGAATTTTGTTTGTAGCATCTTTAAATTTTGGTTACCATTTACCAAAATGCTATACTTTCACAAATTCTGCACATCATGTGTATAACTTTTTTAATGGGTCATAAATTCAGCTTTATAGTTAGGAATTCTGACATTTGAAATTTGCATAGAGATCCTTTCCTTATTTTCAAAAACCGTGTAGCACATTCATGCAAAATATACACTAATCTTAAAAAAATGCCTTTCAGGGATCAGTTCATTTTTTATTCACCTTTGTGAGGAAAGCAGAGCAGAGGTGCCCAAACTTTTGCATGCCACTGTAAATTCATGCTCATATAGACTGTAACTCAGCTAATTTACACATATATTCTTTATTGATGAAAAGAAACCTCTTTAGTAATTTTGTAAAGTGATCTTTGACCTTGTTATGCTGATATTAATAAAAAAATAAATAAAAATAATAATAATAATAATACATTTTATTTATATAGCCTTTTCAAGACACTCAAAGATGCGTTACATACACTACGGATAAAAAACAAAAATAAAAATAAAATTAGAACTAAAACCATAAAACAGTGAGAATCACAATGCAAAATTTAAATAAAAGAAAAGAGAAAGGATGATAGGAAGGTGGGAAGAGCAAGAAAACGATCAACAAGTTTACATTAACAGAACACAATAAAAATGATCATATTACAAATTAAAAGCAGATCTGAAAAGATGGGTTTTAAGCAGTGACTTTTGAAATGCTGAAATAGCCCCTGGACATCCTGCCAATCCATCGCAGGGAACCACACACCAGCAGACACACACTCACTCCCAGGAGTGATTTACAATTCAAGTACCATGTGAGCAGGGATGGAACCCACAACCCCAGGCCCCCACAGCTGTGTGACACACTCCCTGTGGCACCACTTACACTATATGTCCAAATGTTTGTGGACACCCTTTCTAATTCAGCATGCAGCTACTTTAGGTTGCATCCATTGCTGATACCGATGTGCAAATGCACACACAGCTTGTCTAATCCCTGAAGAGAAGTATTGCCAATAGAATATGACTATTCTATTGGTGCAAGGTGTGGGCTAAAGGAGTATAAAGCCCCCCATCATTGATCTGTGGAGCATTGGAACTGTGTTCTCTGGAATGATGGAGCTTCATCCAGTACTTTTGGATGGAATGAGTTGGGGATTTGGGGTCTTGGTGGGGTGTTGATAGTCCAACATCCTGAACAATGCTGCTCCAAAAACTAGTAGTGAAAATATCTCAGTTAAATCTCCATGAACGTGTTATTTACTTAAGTGATGCTCCTTAAATGCACTGTGTGTGCTGGAGCCATTACAAGATTAACACACCTCAGCACCAAAATCACAGAGCAATGCAAGCATCTCCTTCATCCACTACAGGTCGCTGTTTCCACCTGTTGTCTGTTTGTCTAAAGCAGAGGATTCAGTTCTCTGTTAGCCTGCATTATGTAACCCCACCAGCAGGTGATAGTACAAGCCCTATTGAAGCCACCAGCTCCTCTGATAATGAGCCTTCCCTGAAACCAAACTCAATATGGGCATCTGCCCACTGGATGGCAGCATTGATCTGTCATCCAGTGTGTGTGTGTGTGTGTGTGTGTGTGTGTGAGAGTGTGTGGTTTTTCCATTATTTAGCTGAAGTCTGTTAACTAAATATCAAATCAGATTAGAGTTACGGGGTATAAAACGATGTGACTGTTACGCTCAGGCCTGAGTCATGGCTGCATTTATTTCCAGGCTAGAAATTCAACTTCTGTGACTTAGTTTGTTACCTTTGACATTGATGTCTGCAGTATTGATTATATTAAATATAGTACGTAACACTTTATTTAATTCACTTTATTTTACCAAACACTTTTTTAATAACATACACTTTTAACAGAGCATCAGCAACATATGCTGGGGGGGCAGCATATCCAAGAAGGACACACACAGGCTGGACAAGCTGATCAGGTGGGCTGGGTCTGAGGTTGGCACAAAGCTGGACTTTCTGGTGTCGGTGGCAGAGAAAAGGACTCTGAAGAAGCTACTGGACATACTGGACAATGCCAGTCACACTCTGCACACTGTCCTCGGCCACCAGAGGAGCCTGTTCAGTGAGAGACTGCTGCTTCCCAAGTGCAGGACCAATAGACTTAAAAACTCTTTTGTCCCGCACGCCATCAGACTGTACACCTCCTCTCTGGGGGGGAGGAGGGGTAACAGGAGGAGGGGGAACGAGTAGGAACGACCAGTAACTCACTCACAACCCACAACCACAACACACCTGGACTTGGTGCAATAAACAAAGTGCAATAATAACAATCCAATACACAGTTTCAAGTGCAATAACAATAATAATGTGCAATAACCCGTTCGACTGGACTCTTTTTCTTTTTCTCTTTTTCTCAGGCACTACTTATATATATTGTACGTTGTAATATAGTCTCTATATTATATATTCTTTATATTTATATAGTGTTTCCTTACTAAATTATCTCGTTCTACCTTTCTGTACTGTACTTATGTTGCGGCTGGAACCTTAATTTCCCTGAGGGAACCCTCCCAAGGGATCAATAAAGTTCTATCCTATCCTATCCGATCCATATCAGTACAGCAGCAGTTAAACGTCTGAATACACTGAGGAAAATATCTAAACCTAATATGTTACAGGCATTAAGCAAAACCTAACCCTGACCCTAGTCTTCACTTTACCCTAAACATAAACCTAATCATAACCCTCATCCTGGACCTAATCCTACACCTTAACCCCAACCCAAAACCTAATCCTACACCTTAACCCCCACACAAACCCTAATCCTAACCTTAACCCCCACACAAACCCTAATCCTAACCTTAACCCCATCCCTAAACCTAATCTGGACCCTCATCCTGGACCTAATCCTAACCTTAACCCCCACACACACACCATAATCCTAACCTTAATCCCAATCTTAACCCTCATCCTGGACCTAATCCTAACTTTAATTCTACCTAAACAAGTGGACATGTTGATTTGTAGCTCACTCAAACTCAAATGAGATACAAACCAACAATTTTATGCACCAATTAAAACTGCAAAGAACTTTTGCAAAGTGATTTTGTCTGATTTTCATAATGAAGTATTTTACTTCACTTAGATACACTGAGGCGTATGGGTCTCTGAATCAAGGCACATACTGCTCATCTGCTCACTGTCCATCTCAGAATATTTGGTGACCCATTCTTGATCCTTCGTTCTCTCTCTCTCTCTCTTTCTCTCTCTCTCTCCATTCTACACACACACACACACACACACACACACACACACACACACACACACACACACACACACAGCTTTGATAAACCTGTTTTGATAGCCAGTGTCTTTTTGTGAGAAGATCTTGATATGTGTCATTCAAATGTGTTCTCGTCCAGGTCCTTTCCTCTTGTGGCCATCTATCATAACAAGTAGCACAAGTGACTTTTCACTGCTCCCTTCCGCTGCTGCTTATGCAAATGGCATTTGCATTAAAACCCATTGCCTTGTAGGCCCTTCCTGTCCCGCAGAACACTTGCCAGTTTATGAGGCTACCGTCGCCAAGGTTACAGATGGAACTGAGGCTTCAGTTTCAGCACAGCACACACACACACACACACACACACACACACACACACACACACACACACACACACGCACACACACACACCACACATGATATACACACACACACACACACATATATATATATATATATATATATATATATATATAATATACAAATATTATACATATATATATTCACGTTTTGGCATAAAATGAATCTGGCAGTTCAAATTCACTTTCTACATCTACAAGTTCCACTTCTCTTGTAAAGTCATGGCACACACACACACACACACACACACACACACACACACACACACACACAGACAGTCATATAATATAAATATAAATTCAAAGTTATTCCATCATAAAGAGAGGAAACTTTGAAGTGAAATGTTTTTGATTATACTCAAATCACATGTGAAAAACAAGGGGCTCTTTGTGTAATAATTGAATGTTTCTTCATATTAATATTATATAAATATATTTTGATATATTTATTTGATATTTAATATTTATTGTGCATGGTACCATGAGTCATAATTGATTATCAAGATGTGAAATTGTGGTGCATTTTATGCTGGTATTACAAGACAGCACCATAAAAGTATTGTCAAGTTGATTCATGGTGAAATATCATCATGATGTACTTTTTGCATAATATCATGTCTTTGTGTGAAAGCGTAATTCTGTAGTACTGTGTTATGAGGTAGTATTGTAGCATAGCATCACCATGGTGTCTACTGTGGCATAGTATTGTAAGATATTTTCCCATGTAGTTCATTAATGGGAGGCTTTTGTTCCTAAACAACATAACGGTCAGAGATTATGAACAGCTCAGTGCTTTTACTCACTCAGAATTAATGTGTGTATGGAGCTTTCAACATGATTTAGCTCATTTTCCACTCGTTTTAGCTCATGTTGTGATTTCTTTTAGTAATTAATTGTCATCCAATACAGCCACATTTAAAAAATTAAATAAACATAAATTAAACAAATTTCCCCCAATACGTAATGTGTAATATTTGTATATAAATTATTCATTTATTTTCTAAAACAAACTGTGCATTTAAATCTGTTTGAGGAAAGAAAGCGGAAGTATAACGTAAACAACATTCACATGCAGTATCTAAAAGATGACCTGCAGGGCGGAAATCAACATGTATGAAAACTAGAAACTAGAAACTAGAACCAGCTGTGTAAAATGGTATCAGAATTAGTTGTATTTATTGTATTTCTGCTTGTCAAATTCAATTTCAAATCTGCATTTGATGAAAATTGGCCCCTTAAACATCTGTCCAATTTGAACTTCGTCACATCCAAAGTAAAGAGTCCTGCTAGTATTGTGAGGTAATATTGTAGCTATAAATTGTGACAGGACAAACATATTCATCTTGAATATTCACAGGAATGTTCAATAAAATTTTCATTTTTATTTTTTGTTAGTTAACAAATTTATCAAATGTAATCAATGCTGTATCAATGTTCAAGTTTGAAAAGTGAATCAGTGTCGATATTGCAACGTTGTTTCAACATTATAATCAATTTTATCTTGTCCAGTAGTTCACTGTTTATTCACTTTTGAATCAATATCACGGTCATGGTTGAATCACTGTTCAAATAACTATTGAATTGTTTAATTTTAATTTTAATTAAAGAATTTTTAAATGAAACTTTTGAGTTTGAGTTTTATTGTCTCTTTCACAACCTTTCATCATTAAACAATACATCAATGTTTTTCACAATATTAATAATATAATAATATAATAGTTTCTCATGATATTACCCCAGCTGGCACATGACTGACATTCTGTAAATTAAAAAGACAATGAATGAATAAATTGAATCTCAGTGGAAAAATAGCAGAAATAACAGAGTTTGAAACTCTGCTTAAACACTGGTAGACCACCAAGAATACACTGACCACTCCAGTGGTCAACTCCCACCAATTCAGAAATCAACTTCTGTTAAAAATTAGAAACAACATTAATAGTTAGAAATCAATTTTGTGAACAGACGAGATGGGCTGCTGAACTCTAACATCATTTATATTAAAGGTTTTCAATAGATAATATACATTTTCTGATTGCAGGAATGAATAAGATGAAGTGATAAATAAATGAGGACCATCAGTAGAAAATGCACCTTGAATTTGAAAATGATCTGAGTTATAAATTCAATAATGAAATTGAAAAATACTTGCACTTGCAATATGAGCTTTGATTTACTTTTGAAAAAATAAATAAATTGTTGATTGAAAATAATTGATGTGAGTAACATTGATTCAGAGGTGAATAAACAGTGAAAGGGTGGATGAGAAATACTGTGATTAGTATCGTTTTTGGTATTGTAAAAATATCACTATTAGTTTCATTCTTAGTATTGCTATTAGTATTGATTATTATTGATATGGTGATCAGAATGGTGGTGGTGTTCGGTGGTGGAGTATGGTGGTAGAGTATGGTGATCAGTATGATGATCAGTATAGTGGTGGAGTATGGAGTATGGTGGTCAGTATGGTGGTGGAGTATGGTGATCAGTATGGTGGTGGAGTATGGTGATAAGTATGGAGGTGGAGTATGGTGGTGGAGTATGGTGGTGGAGTATGGTGATCAGTATGGTGGTGGAGTATGGTGATAAGTATGGAGGTGGAGTATGGTGGTGGAGTATGGTGATCAGTATGGTGGTGGAGTATGGTGATCAGTATGTTGGTGGAGTATGATGTATGGTGGTCAGTATGGTGGTGGAGTATGGTGATCAGTATGGTGGTGGAGTATGGTGATCAGTATGTTGGTGGAGTATGATGTATGGTGATCAGTATGGTGGTGGAGTATGTAGGTGGAGTATGGTGATCAGTATGGTGGTGGAGTGTGGTGTATGGTGATCAGTATGGTGGTGGAGTATGGTGATCAGTATGGTGGTGGAGTATGGTGTTTAGTATGTTGGTGGAGTATGATGTATGGTGGTCAGTATGGTGGTGGAGTATGGTGATCAGTATGGTGGTGGAGTATGGTGATCAGTATGTTGGTGGAGTATGATGTATGGTGATCAGTATGGTGGTGGAGTATGTAGGTGGAGTATGGTGATCAGTATGGTGGTGGAGTGTGGTGTATGGTGATCAGTATGGTGGTGGAGTATGGTGATCAGTATGGTGGTGGAGTATGGTGTATGGTGGTGGAGTCTGGTGGTCAGTATGGTAATCAGTATGGTGGTGGTGTATGGTGATCAGTATGGTGGTGGAGTCTTGTGGTCAGTATGGTGGTGGAGTATGCTGTATGGTGATCAGTATGGTGGTGGAGTATGGTGATCAGTATGGTGGTGGAGTATGGTGGTGGAGTATGTGATCAGTATGGTGGTGGAGTATGGTGGTCAGTATGGTGATCAGTATGGTGGTGGAGTATGGTGGTCAGTATGGTGATCAGTATGGTGGTGGAGTATGGTGTATGGTGGTGAAGTCTGGTGGTGCTGTATGGTGATCAGTATGGTGGTGGAGTCTGGTGGTCAGTATGGTGATCAGTATGGTGGTGGAGTATGGTGGTCAGTATGGTGATCAGTATGGTGGTGGAGTATGGTGGTTGGTGGTGAAGTCTGGTGGTGCTGTATGGTGATCAGTATGGTGGTGGAGTCTGGTGGTCAGTATGGAGATCAGTATGGTGGTGGAGTATGGTGGTCAGTATGGTGATCAGTATGGTGGTGGAGTATGGTGGTCAGTATGGTGATCAGTATGGTGGTGGAGTATGGTGGTGCTGTATGGTGATCAGTATGGTGGTGGAGTCTGGTGGTCAGTATGGAGATCAGTATGGTGGTGGAGTATGGTGGTCAGTATGGTGATCAGTATGGTGGTGGAGTATGGTGGTGCTGTATGGTGATCAGTATGGTGGTGGAGTCTGGTGGTCAGTATGGAGATCAGTATGGTGGTGGAGTATGGTGGTCAGTATGGTGATCAGTATGGTGGTGGAGTATGGTGGTGCTGTATGGTGATCAGTATGGTGGTGGAGTCTGGTGGTCAGTATGGAGATCAGTATGGTGGTGGAGTATGGTGGTCAGTATGGTGATCAGTATGGTGGTGGAGTATGGTGGTGCTGTATGGTGATCAGTATGGTGGTGGAGTCTGGTGGTCAGTATGGAGATCAGTATGGTGGTGGAGTATGGTGGTCAGTATGGTGATCAGTATGGTGGTGGAGTATGGTGGTGCTGTATGGTGATCAGTATGGTGGTGGAGTCTGGTGGTCAGTATGGAGATCAGTATGGTGGTGGAGTATGGTGGTCAGTATGGTGATCAGTATGGTGGTGGAGTATGGTGGTGCTGTATGGTGATCAGTATGGTGGTGGAGTCTGGTGGTCAGTATGGAGATCAGTATGGTGGTGGAGTATGGTGGTCAGTATGGTGATCAGTATGGTGGTGGAGTATGGTGGTGCTGTATGGTGATCAGTATGGTGGTGGAGTCTGGTGGTCAGTATGGAGATCAGTATGGTGGTGGAGTATGGTGGTCAGTATGGTGATCAGTATGGTGGTGGAGTATGGTGGTGCTGTATGGTGATCAGTATGGTGGTGGAGTCTGGTGGTCAGTATGGAGATCAGTATGGTGGTGGAGTATGGTGGTCAGTATGGTGATCAGTATGGTGGTGGAGTATGGTGGTGCTGTATGGTGATCAGTATGGTGGTGGAGTCTGGTGGTCAGTATGGAGATCAGTATGGTGGTGGAGTATGGTGGTCAGTATGGTGATCAGTATGGTGGTGGAGTATGGTGGTGCTGTATGGTGATCAGTATGGTGGTGGAGTCTGGTGGTCAGTATGGAGATCAGTATGGTGGTGGAGTATGGTGGTCAGTATGGTGATCAGTATGGTGGTGGAGTATGGTGGTGCTGTATGGTGATCAGTATGGTGGTGGAGTCTGGTGGTCAGTATGGAGATCAGTATGGTGGTGGAGTATGGTGGTCAGTATGGTGATCAGTATGGTGGTGGAGTATGGTGGTGCTGTATGGTGATCAGTATGGTGGTGGAGTCTGGTGGTCAGTATGGAGATCAGTATGGTGGTGGAGTATGGTGGTCAGTATGGTGATCAGTATGGTGGTGGAGTATGGTGGTGCTGTATGGTGATCAGTATGGTGGTGGAGTCTGGTGGTCAGTATGGAGATCAGTATGGTGGTGGAGTATGGTGGTCAGTATGGTGATCAGTATGGTGGTGGAGTATGGTGGTGCTGTATGGTGATCAGTATGGTGGTGGAGTCTGGTGGTCAGTATGGAGATCAGTATGGTGGTGGAGTATGGTGGTCAGTATGGTGATCAGTATGGTGGTGGAGTATGGTGGTGCTGTATGGTGATCAGTATGGTGGTGGAGTCTGGTGGTCAGTATGGAGATCAGTATGGTGGTGGAGTATGGTGGTCAGTATGGTGATCAGTATGGTGGTGGAGTATGGTGGTGCTGTATGGTGATCAGTATGGTGGTGGAGTCTGGTGGTCAGTATGGAGATCAGTATGGTGGTGGAGTATGGTGGTGCTGTATGGTGATCAGTATGGTGGTGGAGTCTGGCGGTCAGTATGGAGATCAGTATGGTGGTGGAGTATGGTGGTGCTGTATGGTGATTAGTATGGTGGTGGAGTGTCGCTGCGGGTGTTGGAGGGGGAGGAACTCAGAGCAGAGGAGCTGAGATTTGAACAGAGGAGCTCAGAGCAGATCAGTCTGTTCGTCCTGCCTAAAGCTCCGCGGTTCACAGACGCGTGTCGGGTCGGGTCGGTTCGGTTCTGGAGGATTCAGAGGATCGGCGGGAAGCGGACGGTGCTGGTCCGGTCGGCGGACTCGGTCGGTATGGAAGCCCGCTGGTGGGGCTCTCTGCACGGGTGAGCGCTCCGGTCCGGCCGCGGCTTTAGCACAGCATGTTCCCCACCAACCCGTAAACAAAGAGCCGCAGAACCGCAGCCCGGTCCGCTCTCCCCCCGGATCCCTTCGGTTCGGCTCACTGTCCCGAACTAACGCCGCCGCCGCTTCCCCGACCCGAGCCTTTCCGGAGCCCCGATGCGGTCCGGGAGCGCGATGCCCGCGCTGGCGGACAGCCGGCTGCTCGTGCTGTTGGTCGGGCTGTGGGCGCTGCGCGCGGCCGCTCAAGAGCGCTCCACCCCGGCGACGTGCTCTCCGCTCTGCCGCTGCGACGAGGACCGAGAAGCGGACTGCTCCGGGAGAGCGCTCAGCTCCGTCCCCGCCGGGCTCAGCGCCTTCACATACTATCTGTAAGTCTCAACCTTCTCTCTTCTACACCTTCTACACTTTCTCCCTTTTACACCTTCTACACCTTCTCCTTTTTATTCCTTTTTATACCTTCTACACCTTCTCCCTTTTACACCTTCTACACCTTCTCCCTTTTACACCTTCTACACCTTCTCCCTTTCACACCTTCTACACCTTCTACACCTTCTCCCTTCTACACCTTCTACCTTCTGAACCTTCTCCCTTCTACACCTTCTTCTTCCTGAACCGGAACTTTCTCAATTCTGAACCTTCTACACCTTCTCCCTGTGGAACCCAAAACTTCTACACCTTTTACCTTCAGACCCTTCACTCTTTGGAACCTTCTATGTATCTGCTGCTCTCAGGTCGCGTTGTTGTGGTTAAACCCCCAAACACAGGCTTCACGCTGGGGATGAGGGTCAACAGTGGGGTAGTTTAAACTTTTCCACATTAACCCTGAGCAGAAAGTCCAAAACAAACACACAGCCTTCTGTAGCTGGTTCTGCTCAGCAGGTTCGGTCAGTCTGAACAGGCCAGAGCAGCTGATCAGAACCTCAGACCCGGTCTTAGTAGTAAGGAGACACTTTAGGGCTGTTTTTCTTACTTTTCCGCTACAAAACCAAAGCTCTTCAGTGCTTTTCCTGAGCAGCTGGAAGTGCAGAAGTGCATGCAGACTTCACTGTGTCAAGTTTTGTGACATGACCATTGTTTTCTTTGGACAGAACTGGAGCGAGTGCATTTTCTGGCCAATAACCAGCCTAAGAGCCCTCTCCCTAAGTAGAGCAGGGGGGGGGGGTGGCTGTAGTGTAATATGTAACACAGTTTCTGCTTTATTAAACACCTCTCAGATTCAGCTTCTGCAGGAGCATTGAGACATTTTTCTTTGCAGTGTTGTCTGTTTCTCGGTTCTTTAGATGGATAAGGATCTACACTTTCTACTGTACTGATGTATGTGATGTTAAACGTATCGTCACTGTCCAGTACAAAACCTGTATCCCTCAAATGGTGACTTTACAGGAAAGGCCGAAATGCTCTGAACTCTGACTGGAAGTTATTGTGAAATAATAGTTTATTCCAGATCATTTTAGAGCGATCTTCAGTAAATAAAATAAAAAAATCTATATTTTATATATTTAATTCTTTTTTCAATCTTAAAACACACAACGCAGCAGTAGTTTTCTTTGTATTTCCAAAGAAAACAGACTGAAATTCATGGTGAGAATATTCATGTTGTTACAGCATCACAGTATTTAGTGTTATTAGTTACAGTAGCTGTTATAATAATAATAATCCAATACATAATTAAATAATGTTAATCAATAAATAAGAACTGCACATGAGGCAGAGCCCTTAGGCCTCTTTCTATCAAAGCTAATGGTTGTTTTACCGACGGGTTATTCTGCTGATTTATTTTCATGGATTGTTCTTTGTAATTAACTGCAAAAGTATGAGAAACTGATGGGATTCAATATTCTTTTGTTTTTTTTTTGTTGTTGTTTTTTTTTTTCAATCCCGATATTAAGCAAACCTACACAACTTGATGATAACTCATTTTAATACCATGCCAAACCACAAACTGGTTTAGTGCTGCTGTTGAATGTTCAGCGTAGAGAGATTTATTCCAGTTTTTAGAGTAGATCTTACAATGTTTTAGTAAAGCTCTTGAAATGCACGCTTGTTATGCAGTGATATTTTTTGGAATACAGATGCACGTGGAGGTGGGCAGTATGAGAAGTATTATAGTATTGTCAGAAATTCGGTTATGAATCACAGTATGCTGAGAATGATGTGATGGGTATCAGTGTGTAAAAATAAAACGGGTTCAAAGAGATTTTCCCGAACTAGTCCAATCACTTGTTGATCGGCTGATTGGCCAGTCCTGAGGATCAGCCGATACCAATCCAGGATTTTTTCTAAAGGAACCTGATTTTAAGTTTTTCCCTCAAGAGAACAAACATTGTGAGCAGGGCTGGGCGATATAACAAAAAATAAAATCATATCGGTGAACATAAAATAATTCAAACGACCAATAAAGCATGATGTTAAAGTATCAGTAATTATTATTAATATACACAACATGCAGTTTATTTGTACAGTAAATGTTAGTTTTTTTTGGGGTTTTTTTGTGTTTTGTTGTGTTTTTTATGTTTTTTTTTTAAATAAGACAGTCATGGTTCTCAGTGAATCAGAAAACTGAACCAGTTTGGCATATGATTTTCTTTTTTATATCAATATAAATATTGGCCTTTATATTGAATGTCAATTTATCCAAAAAAAGGGACTATATGGAGAAAGGATAAGTGATTGGTAAGAAAGATGAAATGATCAACCCGTCAAAGCAGCATCGGTCCTCACCCAGCCTGGAGACTCTGTGTGGAACATTGTCCCCAGTCTGCTGTTTGACCGTGCTGCCAGCTGACAGGGGAAGCACTTTTCCACACACATTTCTCTCCTGACATCTTTTTGAGGATGGATTCCACAGTCTGAGCCAAAAGCGGTACCCTCACAAATCAGCCAGGCTCCACCTCTTTACAATGTTTTTTTTTTTTTTTTTCATTGTCTTCTACCTTCACGGTGATCAGGTGCCTCACTTTGTGCCAGAACGGAGCAAGTCTGTCCTGCAAGTGAGCGGAGTCTCCACGGTGCTGCAGGTCTTTTTGAGCCCGCAGATTCTGCAAACAGAAATATCTTTGCCAAGCAGCAGCCTGTAACCCAACGCCAGGCTAAGTCCAGTCCGCGGAAGTGATAAGGCCAGAAATAAAGCCAGAGTGTTAACACTCGCTGTGGCAGTGGCCATCTTAGATATGACCCTGTGATATGCAAAGACCATGCAGTCGCAGGTCCTGTGCAGAGTCAGGCTAATACTTACATACATTTACCTGCCAAACAGGCTTAGCTGCTATTTACTTATCAGTGCTCATTGAAAACTGGTGGTAATGGTTGGTTGCAGTGATTGGCACTCGTCTGCTCTAGAGTTGGGTTTAGGGTTATTGATAACACAGGACCGTTTACCCATTAAATTCATTCCCAAGCATAAGCCCAAGAACATGTCCTCAACTGACTACAATGAAAAGAATTAATGAGTACAACACGAATGGCAAGACTGGTCAGCCACTGACCAGTCCTCATCATGATGTTCCTTTATGTTATTTAGAAGTTTTTCCTCTTTTAATCTGAATAATAATAAAACCATCTGTCTCTCTCTCCTATAGTCGTACGAGCATCTGCTTATGGATGATTCCACCTGTAAACAAAAAGAGCCAATCGGATCGCATAACGAATGCGACGTGGAGATCAGGTTGTTGTATGATCTTTGAACACAATGCTGCAAATGATTCTTGAGGTCAGATTTGACCAGTGATTTAAAGCAGGCGTTTGAAACTGTATTCAAATTTTATTTTAGTCTTATGTTTGTGGCGAAGTTCAGTCTGCTGAACAGAGGATTAAAACCTGTCACCTGTGTGTAACAGTGTGTGTTGATTGTATCCTCGTAATCTGTTAATGGTCTTTTTTATAAGATCAGTATCAGATTAGTCTGATTTTTCTGACACACGCTGCTGTCCTGATTTTTTTTGGTCAGTGATCTCACTGCATGCTCAACACCCCTATAGCTCTCGTCCTAGAATCAACCCTGATTTAAAACCTGAAGGGAAGTTCTCACGCTGGTTGAGTGTGGCTTTAAACACGTACGAGACCAGGTTTGAGGCTGATGGCACATGCCTCAAATAGTAACACTGTGATATGGTTAAAAGGGTAGTTGTAAATGTGTGTGTATGGTTTTGTAGATCATAGTGGAACTGTGTGTGTGTGTGTGTGTGTGTGTGTGTGTGTGGTGATTCTGAAATAAAGCCAGATTGCAGATGTTACAGAAGCATTGCTGCTGGCTAAGTAGCCCATCTATCAGTCAGTGGAGTGCCAGTCATGGCATGAATGGCAGGTTTTGCCGCGATGTGAGAAATGTGCTGGCATGCCGCCGCCTGTGTTTCTCTGAGGCTCCCCACGCTGCACGCCTTATTGCATTTCTGGTATTTATTTATATAATTGATAATAGTAGGGCAGCTCTGTGCGTCTGTCCCCTGAATTGCCTGCTGCTGCCGCCACTCTGTCTCTTCCTGCAGAGAGAGAGAGCAAGAGAGAGAGAGAGAACTGGAGAGTAGGAGAGAGGAGAATTGGAGAAAGACAAAAGAAAAGCAGGGGAAGGGGGAAAGGAGTGCAAGAAAGAGTAAGTGTTAAGAAATGGCTTGCACACAAAGGCAAAGGATGTGTGTGTGTGTGTGTGTGTGTGTGTGTGTGTGTGTGTGTGTGTGTGTGTGTGTGTGTGTGAGAGAGAGAGAGTGTGTGTGAGAGAGGGAGAGAGTGGTGGATTATTAATGACAGAAAGTGGCAGAGAGAAAGCTGGGAAAGCATAAATATATATATATATATATATATATATATATATATATATATATACACACACACACACACACTCTCACAAGACAAAAGTATTGGGACACCTGCTCATTTAAGGAAGGCTTTGTATTCTAGAACAGCACTGCTGTGAGGATTTGATTGCAATTAAGATGTTGGATGATTACTACCATGCATCATCCCCCAATTCCCCAACTGATCCCAGAAGTACTGGATGAAGCTCTATTATCACAGCTCCAGATATATATATATATATATATATATATATATATATATAAACAAACCAGTATTTGAGAGACTGAAAGCCAAGCAAGGGTGGAAGAATCTGGTTGATTATTACCCCCCCAAGTGCAGATAGCATGTCTGAGGCTTGTGTGCTTATTAAAGTTTGCGCAGTTGAGCAGGTTGTTGCGCAATGCCTCAGGTTAATGATCCACTGCAGGCGGGGCACCTCGCAGGCTCACTGAGGCACAGCACTGGCCTCAGCAGCAAAATATGCACTGCAGTACCCTCAACCTGAACAAAACCTTCACCTTGACCTTGAGCTTATTGTTCGGGTGAATAGAACAACCAGTGAAAATATCTCATAACTTATTATATTGCCTTTAAGACCTGCATTGAGCTGATAACTCAGTTATACGACGCAAAGTATGCTTTGTTTAAGCAGTCCTGTATATACAGATGTGTGCAGGTGCTGCAATGCAGTTCCCTGTAGATGATGTTCACCTTAGTTCCGAGTCTCAACAAACAAAGACAAAAATATTACACTTGTTCATTTATTTATGGAGGAAATGTAGGCAATATTACATTCTGTGAGGGCAAAAGTGTGCGGACCTTTAGTTTTAGCAGATCGCTTCAAGGTGAAATTGGAGGCAGGTGTTTTCAATCATTGGGAGACAGGTGTGAGTGGGAATCCTGTTTTATTTAAAGAACCGGGATCTATCTTTGGTCTGATTTTTTTTTTTTTTTTGTTTACAATCAAACCAAAACAGGTCTTTTTAGTTTAAATGAGAAGGGTTACGTTTTGCGGAACAGTGCCCTCCATAGACGGAAGAACAAATTCTGAATTCTACCAGCTGAAAGTCGTCTGAACATCTGTCCTGAAGTTGAATCTGGGTCATGTAGCAAGACAATGACCCTAAGCACACACGTTGTTCTACCAAAGAATGATTAAAGAAGAATAAAGTTAATGATTTGTAATGGCCCAGTTAAACTTCTGACCTTAATACAGTAGAAATGTTGAAGCAAGCAGTTCGTGTGAAGAAACCCACCAACACAACAGAGCTGAAGCTGCATTGTCCACCGGACTCATCAACACTTACCAGAATTGTTTAAGCTGCAGTTATTGTTACACGTGGGCATTTTTAATATATGTAGAATTGGTTCATTTTCTGCAATAAATTAAATAAATAAATAAATAAATAAACGAGAAAGTGTTATATTTATGTTTCATTTGTTTGAATTTGTTGTTCTTATCTACATTTAGGACTTTTAGGAAAATCCGATGAAATGTTACATACGATTTATGCAGAAATTTAGAACGCTTTGAACATTTTCACATGTCTGTACATACATTTACACGTTTCTTGTTAAAGCATTCAGTGTTGCTTTAGCCGTGTGCTTTGGGTCATTGTCCTGTTGGAAGGTGAACCTCCATCCCAGGCTCAAATTACTGACAGACTGAAACAGGTTTTGCTCAAGAATATCCCTGTACTTCGCACCATCCATCTTCCCCTTGACTGGGACCAGTTTCCCAGTCCCGGCTGCTGAAAAACATTCCCGCAGCATGATGCTGATTGTGTTCTTGGTGTGATGAGAGGTGTTGGATTTGCACCCGACGTAGCATTTTCCTAGGTGGCCAGAAAGTTCAGTTGGGCCCTCGGTTGGTTTGTTGTGGCACTATGTTCTTTTCGTTAGATGTTAATGAATTAGAATGTGCTCCTGGGGATTAGCAGAGGTTTGGGTATTTTTGGATATCTTTGTGGTGGTGTTTGGATAGTGGAGACTCTTGCTTAATGATCTTGCAGCCTCTGGGGCCTTTCAGAAAAGGAATGTGTATATACTGACAGATCATGTGACACTTAGATTGCACATAGACGTCACTAAGCATCTGACTTCTGAATGTAAAAAGAATGTAAAAAATGTAAAAAAAAAATATATATATACACACACACAATAATGTATGTATATATATGTGTGTGTGTGTGTGTATATATATATATATATATACTGTATATGCTGTATATAATGTGTATAAAACAGTTTCATATCGTCTACCACTAATTAAGAAATTCAAGGCTGTGTACAGAGGCATATTGGGGTGTTTATAGTTGCAAAAACCAGACAGAACTTTACTCCCACAAAGAAAAGAATCACTTCAAGCGTCTCCGTGTATGACTCTAACTGCCCTGACCACCCCCTCTCATCTTCCCCCTCTCACCCGACTTCAGCGGGACATCCCTCTCAGAGGTCTGTCCACACGCCATTAGCAGGCTCTTGTCTCAGGCTCACTTGAGTGATTCTGTACTGAGAGTCAGGAATGTGCCTTTGTGTCCCTTTAACAAAACAGAGGCGCCGGATTCTGGTCCGTCTTCAAGGCGCAGGGGACAGGCAGCCAGATGGAACAGGCCTCTGCACTTTTCTACACCTTTTTCCAGCGCCTGCCTGCACACTGTGTTCAGGCGGCTTTGCACAAGAGACAGGAGCACAATAGGGTGCTTGTGCACGAATCACAGCTGAAAGGGAAAACGACATGGCTGGACTAATGCACTTTTAATAGTGCTTACATGAGCTGTGATAGGAATGGGTTGCTGGAATTAGCATTCTGAGAATTTCTAGCTGGCTTGAAAAAGAGCGGGACCTGGAACGGCCTTTCAGTTTATGGTTATGGTTCTACGTTCTACGATCCTTGAGGAATTTAAATTGAGGACAGGGTTTAACCCCTTAAACGGCCAGGGCCTTTTGCACTCTCACAAGTACAATATGCCTCTAAATGTTTGTGGACACTTCACTTCACTTTCTTGTGAAGTCAGCAACTTTTAGTTTCATCTGTTGCTGACACTACTGTGCAAATGCACATTTCTAGTACCTGTAGGAAGGTCCTGCAGTGGAATGATGGAGCTCCAGCTAGTAATTTTGAGTTCTTTTGTGTTCTGGGTTTGGGGATGAGGTGGGGCGGTGATCAGCCAACTTTCTGACCTCACTAATACTCTTGCTGCTGAATTCAATCAAATATTCAAAGCAATAATACTCCAAAATATAGTAGAAACCTTCTTGCACAGTATAAGCAGGCAAGAGAACCTTGTTTTAATGCTCTTGATTTTGGATGAAACAGTGACTGGACAGGTGTTCATAGTTCTGTCCATATATTATAAATGACTATGACATTTGGAATGTGATTTTGGTCACCCAACAATATAACCTACCTATAACCAGATACAGGGATTCATCAGAGATGCTTTCAGTGATGTTGAGATCTGACCTCCAGCATTGTCAGCCTGTTGTCAATCAGGTATTTTACAGTTAAGAATTCACTCAATTGCTTCGGTAGATTTGAGCATTGAATTTAGAGATGACACTGATCCAAAACCCAGTCAATACCCAAGTTAAGATATCCGTATTGGTATCAGAAAGTGTATAATGTAATTATACTGAGCTGTCACAGTACTGGGGTCAGTACAGGTTTGGTGCATGCAGCTGTGCAGAGAAGAGAGAGCACCAGTAAGAGCAGAGTGTGAAGGTTCAATTAGCAGGTAAGAGCACAGTTCTGCTCAAAATATTGCAATGGACACAGCATTATGGGGGACATACCAGAGTTCAAAAGAGGACAAATTGTTGGTGCACGTCTTGCTGGCGCATCTGTGACCAAGACAGCAAGTCTTTGTGATGTATCAAGAGCCACGTTATCCAGGGTAATGTCAGCACCACCAAGAAGGACAGACCACATCCAACAGGATTAACTGTGGACGCAAGAGGAAGCTGTCTGAAAGGGATGTTGGGGTGTTAACCTGGATTGTATCCGAAAAATGTCCTTCACAAGACGACTTGACGCTGTATTGGCCACAAAAGGAGGCCCTAGTACACCATACTAATCAATTATTGTGATCTAAACCTGGTGTTTCAGTTTCATTGTCCAACCCCTGTAACTGTTGTCTTTTTTATGCTCCCTATACCTTTCTTGCTTTCTTTCATGTGTAGAATCTATTATTTTCTATTTCGGACGATTGGTGTTTGGTAGAATAAGTGAAAATAAATAAATCGTTCATATTGGACAGTGATGGTATTTTCATTTCAGTGTGTCCTCATTTGATGTTATGGATGCAGTAGTTCATGCTGAGGACGATACGGCCTTATTTGAGCAGTTTTGGCTGTTTGACGCTCCAAGCCAATGCCGAGACTTGAATGTGTTCTAGATTTTTACACAAAGCTGTTTTAACCTACATGAACACAGGCACCCTTTCAGACACACACACACACACACACACATACACACACACACACACGTATATACATACTTGGGTCATGGAAAGTAGTGGGCTGTAAATTGCTTTGCATTGTCCGCTCTTTTTTACGTCCTTGAAGCAGACAGCTTGAAGGTCTCTTCTGGTTTATGCCAGAAAGGTCTGATGTAGATATGGAGGATGGAGGGATGGACGGAGGGATGGATAGGGATGTTTTCCCCCTTACTAATAAATCTTCCCTCTTTACGTTTTCACACTGCAAAGCCTCATTTGTAGAGTTTATTTCCGCTGTTTATGGAAAGTGATTGCTAAAGTCATTTGGGTTGCCCCCACCTCCTTTTCTACTCTCTTTCTGCACGCTCTGTTAGTGTCTCCAACACCATGTTTATAAATGATGTAATGTTTTCCCCATAAGTTCACACACCAAATCCCGCACTTTAAACAGGCAGGCAAGTTCCCCAAAACTTGTTTTATATTTGACTGCTTGAGTTATTACGTGGTAGAAGGTCTTGTGTCCTGTGGGACCTCTGTGAGCTTGCTTTATTTTTATTTGGAAAAGTCTCTTCTGGAAACGTCTGAAAACACTCTGCAAATCCTGCAAATGAGTTTCAAATCAACTTGTCAGTTTCAGCCACGTGACCGTTTTCTCACAGTGACTGATTTAATGACACCGATGACCAGAGGTGGGTTTTTCAGTTCCAGCAAGGGTTGCCAGGTTTGCGTTCTGTGCTCTAGATAATTCAGTGTCTGCATCACGTTGTGAAAAGTGTGCGTTTCACTGAAATTTGATGGACTTGATGTGAGTTGGTCCTCTTTAGGAGAGATGTCACTCGGTCGATCCTCTTAAAGGTACGTATTCCAGTACCTTATTAATGTGGGATGGTCGCACGCCTAGCTGTACTGCTTCTGAGCGAGACGCCGAGTGAGAATTAGTTAAGGTGTGGGGCCTCGGAAGGTCTGTGGGAAAGACTGCTCGTAGTCAGCTTTTTTCCTTTGACAGTCACTGCAGTGCTTCATTAAAGCACAAAATAACAGTCATTTGAGACGGAAATGTCTCTTTAGCGAGCATGGCTGAGTGACCGTCGATTAGTGTTTAGCCGTGTGGCCTGCTGGAGACAGAGACAGGGAGTCCCCCGCAGTCCAAACAGTCCAGAAGAGCGCGTTTATAATGCCGAGCCTGTGTGTGTGAGTGTGAGTGAGAGTGTGTGTTGTGTGCAGTGGCAGTTAGCCTCCTGTGGAGATTAATTTTAAACCGAAGCTTGTGTGTGCTTGCTTATATGTGCATACAGTGGACGTTTTTGTTTTTGGGGCAGCTGTAGCGTGCTGGTGGTCTTCACTTAGCAGCTCTTTCAGTGAAGCACTGTTTAATGTGGCACCTCTCTCCTTCCTGCACAAGCATATATATGTTTATGTGTGTATGTGTGTTTGTGTGTGTGTGAAGGGTGGGTGGTGGCGGGGGTAGTGCAGGGTGCCACTTGTCTGGCATTTCCTGTCTGCTCTGCCTGACCCTCTGTGACCTCTGGCCATACAGTTATCACACCGTGGCCATGAAAAAGTGCTTATTGGACCCCGATTTAAGCTCAGGACCTCCTTACATATGCTTCATTACGTGTGTGTGTTTGTATGGGAGCGTGTGTGTGTTTATGCATGTATGGGAGAGCGAGACTGTGTCAAATTTATTTAAACTAAACTGAAAGGGACATTATATTGGGAGCGTAGTTAAACAAACAGTCAGCTCTTTTCCTTTTCACTCGCTCATTTCGGGGCCTTCATCTGACTCCAGTGTGTTTTTGCAGTTTATTTCAGGCCTTTCGAAGCCAAGAGACAGAACAAACTTAGAGTGGACATTGTGTGGGACATCAGAACGAGAACTAGGAGACACCATTACGAGAATTCTGGGAGGATGTCCGATTGCTGCAAAAGTCGCAAATGGTTCCAAGTGTGGTCTGATTAGAAACTGGGTCTTGGCTGTCCTGTCCACCTTATATTGCTTCACGTCCACTTTGACGTGGCACGTCCTTTGCAGCGGCAGTTCCTTTCTTATAGATGAAAAGCACAGCGATGATGATGATGATGATGATGATGATGTAGGTTGAGCAGTTTAATATATTCAGTTAGAAGGTGTCAGTTACACCATTTACCAACACAACACCAATGACCGTCTGTCTGCTCTTACTATTCTGTAGAAGGGAAACCAACGCCAGAACATCCTTGACCAGAGAACATGTCTGTTTTCATTTTGGGATCTGATGACAGTTGGGTTTGAGTTTGGAGGCCTTGTGTTGAGCGACACACAGCCCCAACTGCTGCTGTGATGATCTGGGGGGCCATGGCAGGCACTCGCTGACCCCCAGTAAGGATAAGAGGGACATTAACGGCTCAGTGACGTGTGCAGGACATCCAGCCGATATGTCTTGCTCTTCAAGGCAGGGTTTCCAACTGGTGTTTGAAATGAATTTTGAATGGTTTGGAATTATGTGTGTGTTAAGAGCTGATTGGTTTGCAGTTAAACTGCTGCCTGGAACAGATGTTAGTGGGGTTAGAGTCTGCGATCTCTGATACAGTGGAGTTTTTGTGCGTAATGTGAAATTGATGCTGTAGGCGTGCGGTGGGAGGCGAGTGTTGTCCGAGTTTGTTTTCCGAGCCTATGATCCTTGATAAAGTTATATCAGATTGAAGGACATCGGTCTTTGAACACTGTGGAAGGACTGTTACGTTTTACTGTATTATATCATTAATTATGCCATTTTTTCAGTCATTTTTCATCTAAGGTGTATATTTCTGACTATCATTTATTCTACATTGTAGATTAAACATTTCTTTACATTTAAATCTTAGTGGGCCGTGAGGTTTCTAGGTAGGAGCAGGTGGGTCGCGAGGTTTCTAGGTAGGAACAGGTGGGTTTTTACATAGGAACAGGTGGGCCACGAAGTTTCTAGATAGGAACAGGTGGGTTGCGAGGTTTCTAGGTAGGTTTAGAGCAGGCCTGTGAGCTATGCAGAGCTGATGCACTGAGAACTCTGTTTTGGGTTCTAACTGGTCACTTGCTCAACTTCTCAGCTCAAATAAAGGTCCTTTAGGTTTGCTCATTGAAAGAAGGTCATACATCAATACTGTCTACGGTAGAAACCACACGACCCACTTGTTCCTACCTGCAAACCGTGAGGTTTCTAGATAGGAACAGTTGGGCTGTGAGGTTTCTAGGTAGGAACAGGTGGGCTGTGAGGTTTGCAGGTAGGAACAGGTGGATCGTGAGGTTTCTAGGGAGGAGCAGGTGGGTCGTGAGGTTTCTAGGGAGGAACAGGTGGGTCGTGAGGTTTCTAGGGAGGAACAGGTGGGTTTCTACATAGGAACAGGTGGGCTGCGAGGTGGAGAAAGTTGAAACCTCCCTGTTCAATTCATCTATGTCATAAATGCTTATCTGTTGTTGTGTTTACTGATTGTTGCGTCATGTTTAGAGCAGGCCTGTGAGCTAAGTAGAGCTGATGCCCTGAGAACACTGTTTTGGGTTCTAACTGGTCACTTGCTCAACTTCTCCGCTCAAGTGAAGCTCCTTTAGGTTTGCTCATTGAAAGAAGGTCACACATCAACACTGTCTACGGTAGTTTAAGGTCATTTTTCAAAACATGAGAACAGGGAACAGCGAGGTAGTAGAGCTCAATGCTATGAACAGTCAAAGCACAAGAACCTAAAATAAAGGGTTTTTGTGCTCCACCATAAAATATTTGCTTTGGTACCTTCTGAGAAGCTCCTCGTTACAACAGCTGAAAAATATGTCTGTTAATGTCCTGTAGTGGAGGCGACACTCTGCTCCAACTAAACTACGCAGCTGGCACGTGACATAACAGTTCTTATTTTTTCTCGATCAGTTATCAATTTCCCTCGTCCATGTGCAATCAAAAACCTAGTTTAAACTGAACTATTAAACTGCACATTTCAGAGAGAGAGAGCGACAGAGGTAACTAAAATGAGGCACATTAAGTGAAGTTTTACTGTAAAAGAACAATCTGTCTGTAATTTCTACTCAAGGCCAACATATGAGAGCGAGAGAGCGAGAGAGCGAGAGAGCGAGAGAGCGAGAGAGCGAGAGAGAGAGATGCATGGTTAGTTAGTGGCGATTGGTCGTAAATAGTGTTGTGTCTCTGCACCGTTGCCATGGCAGTTAATGGAGTTGTTGAATGTGAGTTTCCTGGTGGCTTTCAGTGAGGAAAGCCAGCCGGTGCATTAAAAACCCTGTGTCCTATCACCGTTCCTTTTTCTAACACACATTACACACACCAGGCCATGCAGCACCTCTCAACCCACACTGACATCAATGAGAGAGAGAGAGAGAGAGAGAGAGAGAGAGAGAGATGATTAAAATAAGAGAGAGACTTTAATCATATATGACAGGACGTTCATTTCCCATAACTACATGTATGTGCGTGTTTACGCTTTGCAGATATAAAATATTTTGGTCTACATGTTACATATCTGTCAAAATACAATCAGTTTCATATACATCACATTTGTTGTCATACAAACCCATATAAGGACATATGACAACCACTTATATGAAAAACTACATCTGGATCAAAGACATTTTATTCCTGCATTTCATGTATTTTATAAATGTAATCAATTCTGTGAAAAGCAGATCATTTTTTATAAAAAGATAAAACTGTATGTAAATAATGAGGTAAATCCATCTCTGGTGTACTTACTGTTAAATGTAATGAACAGTCCATTTCTGGAATGTTCCTGATTTAGTTTGCATGTTTTCAGAGTACCTGGTGGTTGCTGTTTTGTTTTCTGTGCCCAGTAATGTTTCATCTTTGATGTTATGCCATGTGTAGATCAGTTCTTCTTCAACTCACTTTTGAGAAGAACAGAGATTTTGAGCAGGCAGTGCCCAAGCTGTGCCCCAAAACCACTGTAAAGTCAAATATGTTTGTATACATTTTGAAATATATGTCTAATCTAATCTATATGGGGATAGAAATGTAAGACAAATAAATCAATCAGAGGGACACCGAGGTGGTAGAGAGAGACACACACACAGGGAGAGAGATGTGCAGTATAATAAACAGTGGGATGAACAAGAAAACCTGTAACACACACACACACACACACACACACACACACACACACACACACACACACACACACATTGAGAGGGCGAGCCTCTCTGGTCTCAGTGGAATGTGAAATGGCTTCCCTGAAGATGAGCTTTGTTTGGGTTTGCTTCCCATCAAGCTTCCGTCCCATCCAGCTGACCTCTCCTGAGACTCACTCGCTCACTCCCTCAGAGGGTACAGGCTGAAGGAGAGATGAATGAGATGTCAGCAGAATGTAGAATTAATGAGGAGTTTCTAAATGTTTTCATAACCTGTACCCTATTTAACTCCGTATGGGTATGTCATCAAAATTAGGGATGTGTGTTGGCAAGAGGATCCTCAGATCAGCAGCAGTGTAGTTACTGAAAGTGTATCAGAAACACAGTCCGGTAGCCGGTATTAAAGATCAGCAGCAGTGTAGTTACTGAAACTGTGTCAGAAACACAGTTCGGTAGCTGGTATTAAAGATCAGCAGCAGTGTAGTTACTGAAACTGTGTCAGAAACACAGTCCGGTAGCCGGTATTAAAGATCAGCAGCAGTTTAGTTACAGAAACTGTATCCGTAATGGTCTTGTTGGCGGTGATCTTTTAAAGATTTCGCAGACTCTGCACAATTTATATTTTTAATGTTGTTTTATCCCCACAGGAATGAATGAGGTGCAAACATTTTTATTTATGTCTCGATGATACAAATATACTAGAAACACCCAACCAACCCCACTGGGCACCACATTAATCATTTAACATTGACACCATAGCAATGGGATACAATAGCATCTGCCTAGCAACCACCTACCAACACCTTAGCAACCACTAAACTGTACTAAAGGTACTGGATGAAATACTGTAGAAATATCTGTGCAGCTCTGTAGCACCCACCTAGAACATTCAACATCATTCATCATAGCAGTCACTTGGCATACCATAGCAACACCATAGCTATTGCTTAGAAAGACCACTACAACCATCTAGCAACTACTTGACGGCACAAAAGCAAACACCTAGGATTGCATAGCAGTCATCTAGCAACACTGTAGGAACTGTTTAGCCCCACAATAACCACCCGGGTTGCCATAACAACCACCTGGCTTCTACGCAACACCATTGCAACCATCTTGAATACCATAGCAACCCTGTGGCAACACTACTTAGCACTTAGCAACCATCTGAGATACCATACCAATCACCTATCAACACTAATACATGCAATTAGTACCAGCATAGCAACCATCTAACACCACCGTAGCAACACAATTTTAAGCACTTAGGAACACCAAAGCAATTACCTAGAACCTGTAGAACCCGTCTTTAACAGTTAAAGAGTAAGGTGGATTAGAGGAGTATGATTCAGCTGCTTTGCCCACTGGGGCTTTTTATAGACACGATAATTAGACACACATCACCTGACACTGATTACTATTCACTGCCCACTGTGAAGACAGAATGAGTGTGTTTTGTGCCAGCACGATTTTCATAATGGGAAACTGCACGTGCACTGGGATTACAGGTAAACCCTGCATATGGACATGATGGAGTGGGTGGTGGAGTGAGGGGAGAGAGATTGCCTCGTCTCAGTCTGACATTTAACTGCTGAAAATCAAAACCCTGAACCAGAGGGCCATGCCAACAGTTATTGTACCAAGATATGAAAAACGTTCCTGTTGGTAATTTCTCACAAGCGACACAGGTTCCTGTCCGTGTGCGATTTGAATGAAGCACAGCAGTCTTGCATAAAGTGCATAGAAACATTGTAATTATAGCAGCAGCATGATGACTTTAATTCATTGTCTCACAGAACAGAATCCAGTAGCAGTTTGTTGAGTCAGTGAAACACCGCCCGGAGAGTGCCGCTGTCTTCGGGACCGTTGGGGTGGAATATACGGTGTAGGGCCCTAGGATTTCGGCAGTGATGCACCTTTGTTTCCTTAAAAGAGAAAAGAACATAAAACAACAAATCATCTAAAAAACTGGGGGAAAAGGAACCTGAAAAAGGAACACTACACATTCGGTTACGCCCCTGTTCGCTGAGGCTTCTGTGAGATTGGATGATAAATATGTTGTAGTAGTTTGACCAACAATCATACATTTGATTTGATTTTTTCCTAGAACAGGATGGAATAGTAATTATTTCTTCTTTAACTCACTGTGTTGTGCACACACAGGAATGAACCCATCTACACACAGTGATGCACACATACACAGTAGTGATTTCACACACCAGGGAGCAGTGAGCACACATGCCCGGAGCGGTGGGCAGCTCCCCGGGTGCTGAGGAGTTCATTTGCTTTGCTCAAGGGCACTTCGTGTCAGGTGATTCGCACCGACGACCTTCCAGTCACAAGGCTGGTTCCCTAACCATCAGCTAACCCTGCTTATCTTCTGAAATCAGACAAGATCAGGAGCTCTCAGGGTGGTATGGCCGCCAGCCTGGCCGTAAGCGTGATTGGTTGTGACAGCGTGCGAGTGTAGGGAGAGCGCGAGAGGAGACGCAGAGGAAAGGAGTGCGTGAGCATGACAGGAGGAGTGAAGCGACAGTGTGAACTGGGGAGCCATCACATCACAGACGACAGTCACCCGTCCGTGGTAGTGATGTAACACCGCAGAGATGTGTGCAGGACATCCTGTGCCATCATGGCAGAGCTTCCAGCTGGCATTTTCAGCAGGATAATGCTCCATACACAACAAGGGTTTCCCAGGAATGTGCAACACCTCTTTGGCCCGTCCCCTCACCAGATTTCACCAATCAAGCAGTTATTGGGACGTCTTTTAGGAAATGTGCCGTAGGATGCCATATGGAACCTGTATGGCTCTGAGAACAGTATTAGATCCTCCCTCCAATTTCCCCAGTAATCTTATTCTTTCACTCTAACGTTGGAATCACATGAACATCATTATATTCACACATAGAAAGATTGATTACATTCCAACAGCTCCTTACTGGTGGGTAAATTTTTTTGCATTATGAGTGTATTAACATCTCTCTCTCTCTCTCTCTCTCTCTCTCTCTCTCTCTCTCTCTCTCTCTCTGTCTCTCTCTCTCTGTCTCTCTCTTTCTTTCTCTCTCCTCCTTTGTTGCCCCCTGGCCACTACACACTCAATGACACTTTTGTTCTTGGGCAGCGGAGGTGAAAGTACCCGGCCAGCTCCTGATCTCTCTCCTCTCTCTCTCTCTCTCTCACTCTCTCACTCTCTCTCTCGCTCTCTCCTGCATTCACGTTCTCACTCTGACAGGAGCACAGCCAGTAGTCTTTAAAAGCACTTTTCCACAGGAAGGAGCTTTAAGGCTGTAAATCTGTGATCCCACATTTGTCATAATTTCTGCTGCCAAGCAATTCAATCTGCTGATTTGTTTGAATTCTATCCTTCGTGTTGAGGTACCTCGTCGACGTACAGGTGGAGCTGAAAACAATGCGGGCCATTGATTGGTCAAGCAGAGTGGTTACGGGTCAGCACTCTGCCACCGCTTCTGCTCTGTGTTTACTGTTAATAGGAGAACTAAACACTCCGGCTCATTTTCTCTCAGGGTCCCATGAAACAACACGCTGACCAGAGGACGGGATCGGAGGCCGAGCAGCTTCATTTCGAGTTTTAATGAGTAGTGAGATGGATTTTTGGACCATTGCTGTGAGGATTTGATTGCGTTCTGTGACGGGCATGAGTGAAGTCAGGGTGTTGGATGAACACCACCCCAACTCATCCCAAAAGTATTAGGTGGAGCTTTTTCATTCCAGAGAGCACAGTTCAATGCTGGGGGTGGGGTGCATCTTAAAGTAGCTGAATGTGTTCATTAGAAGGGGTGTCCACAAACTTTTGGACACATTTCCAAATGTATGTTTGGTGTACTCTGTAAAAGGTCTTTTTGGAAAAGCCGATCACAGGGCTTCTGTCTTTTCCATTATTCTCGTGGCTTAACACTGCAGCCTATTGTTTAACAGCAGGTATGCTCTTCCTCTCTCTCTCACTCTTTCCCTCGCTCTTTCTCTTTCTCACTCTCACTCATTTTATCCAGGACACACAAAGTCCGGGCTGTGTGTTTGTGTGTTAGACTTTCTGTTATGATGAGGGACTTCTCTGCACCCTTCGGCCTCAGCCTCACTGCGGGTATAAAGCTGCCAGTGTTTGAACATGTGCCTCAGAGCATTTTTGTGTTTGTCAGAGCATTTTTTTCTCTAAAACACACACAACACACACACACACACACACACACACACACACACACACACACACACACACACACACATACCCTCTCAAACAAACAAATGCAACATGTGGATTGTGTGCCTGGAGGCTGGTTTTAGGCCTTTCTGTTCTGTATGTTTGGATGTGGCTCCTGTCTCCTTCAGCGAGGGTTTCACTGCTGAAAGGTTCCTCGGATTTTGAGAATTTTGATAACATTTATTTTGACACTGGATAGCACACACACGTTGAGGTAATCAAGGACCGGCATGTAACTGTTTATAGTTTTGGCCAAATCATGGAGAATTCCACGTCCACCCACCAAGGAGAGTACTCTAGTGCATCGAGTGCTCCAAGCTTGGAGATGGAATTTCATGGGAGGTTACAAAGCCAGGACGTTCTCAGTTTGACGAACATGGTTCTGCACCGAGTTCATCTTTTCTTCTCTGAATGGTAGGGAGTGATCTAGAATGACTCAATCTGTTCTTCAGTCAGGGATAAAAAGGCTGGAATGTGGCAGGGATGACATCATAGGCTTTTAGCGATAGGCCCTAGATTTGCTGTGTCTTTGGTTCACGTACAGCACCGTTCATGACACGCTAATGAAAGCAAGGTGTCAGACTCTTCTCAGTTTAATGAGCTCCTGGCTTTTGGGTGGAGGTCCTGCTTAGACAACCAACAACTCCAATGCCATTGTTCACACCTGTGCTTTCCCATAGACTTCTTAGCTCTTACCTCAGTTCTGACGGCGAACTGTCAGCCACGCTGCTGTTGGCGTGGAAACCCCGCCCTTTTCTGGCTGAGAGCCAAACGGGGAGCAGGACCTGCCTGTGCACATACCGCATCTCCGGGTTTAGAGCGTGAGCCAGCCTGGCTCTGGGGCTTGGCAGGCAATGTCTGCAGGCTGCAGTGATTGAGAGTGTTCTGTGGGCAGCCCACGGGCAGCCAGGAGATCCTACTGTGGTCAGACTGAGGTCTGCTGCCACGTGGAGTCATCCGCTGTACAGTGCATAACAGTGCCCTGAGGGATATGGACATGTCCTGCCAAGGATGAATGGACTGCGATCAAAAATTGATCTTCAACTTTGGTTCAGATTACTTACTTGAATGCCAACCATTCCTCCTCCCCCTAATCAATTTTAGTTTAGTTTAGCTAGTACCCAAATATGACCAAACCATGTGGTCTGCCATACCCGGGAGGAAGTTGTTCACGCTACACCGTTTAACCCTGATTTACGAAGTCTGATTTATAAAGCTCTATCTGACATTTTATCAAAATTTAGTTATTTCCATATTCATATTCTGGGACATCGTATTGTCATGTTCCTTACGTACAGTAAGTTCAGTGACTTTTTGCACCCTTTATGTACAAAACTTCTATCTACAAAGTCAAGCTCTAGTTCCATCTAGTACAAGGTTCTATCTGCAAGCCAATCAACGCTTCAAATACACTTCAAGGCTTTGCTTCTTTGTCATGTTGCCGACTTGCCCCATACCACAAGCAGATATTATCACACGTTGTTGAAAAATGAGCCAAAGTTAGTGCTCAGGATCTGCCAACATGATGAGTTGGAGGTATTTTTTATGAGTATTAGATTAAGATTTGAACTCCTAATTGTTAACAGAAACTGAGCATTTTCTATCCTGAGGACAGGCATCTGCTTACACCACGTTTCCCTTCAGCAGCGGGTTGCAGTGTTAGTGTCGCACAATTACTGGAAGCAATGA
This sequence comes from Acestrorhynchus altus, assembly GCA_034509495.1. NCBI lineage: Eukaryota > Metazoa > Chordata > Actinopteri > Characiformes > Acestrorhynchidae > Acestrorhynchus > Acestrorhynchus altus. The sequence continues at coordinate 17,482,516 of CM067523.1, forward strand.
AAATTTGAAGAAATGTATTCATTTTTCTTCAAATGTGACCTTGGGGTGTTGTGCCAAGGATCTGTGGACGAATGTTTTATCTGTGTATTTTACTGCTGGTTGGACATCATGAGGTCACATTTGAAGAAAAAAAATGAACGAATTCTTCATGCCTTGTTCTGTTCCATAAATGTGTCATGGTCCCGAACAGTGCAGCTTGACGTCAGAGTGAAATGCGGTGAGAGCAGATGTGCTGTGGTTTGATGTTTGTCAAATATAGGAATATTAAAAGTTCATTTATACATTCACTGAATATTGTGGTTGTAGTTTGTTGTCTTTCCTCGTTTCAAAATGAAAATTTAATTATACTGATTGATCTGTGTTTTGTTAAATGGTGAGGAAGAGAGAATGAGCTGCCTTACAAACAAATCCATAGCACACACAGACTCGGGATTATGCACGGAGAAGGCCCCAATACATGCATGGCACCGATGGAAGTACATGGAAATACAACAGCATGCTGGTGGTCATTGTTTCTGCCATCATTTGCATTAAAAATCATGGGTTGTGGGTGAGAAGTTATCCTAATCTACCATAACCTTGTGACCCCCTCTTTGTTTCTACACTGTGTAACACACACTAACACACCACCACCACGTTGGTGTCACTGCAGTGCTAAAAATAACCCACCACCCACATACCTGCTCTCTGGTGGGTCTTGTGGGGTCCTGATCACTGAAGTTCAGGGTAAAAGGAGGACAATAAAGTGTGCAGAGAAACAGATGGACTACTGACTGTAATCATAGCACTACAAACTGCTCCTGGGTGGTAAGAGGAGATGATAAAATGGACAATGGCTACGTTTACATGCGCCCTAATAATCCATTAATCATCTTCTTGCGGCTGGTCCCTTTAGGGGTCGCCACAGCAGATCGTCATATTTATAATCCGCATTATAGTTTTGGCACAAGTTTTACGCTGGATGCCCTTCTTGACGCAACCCTCACCATTTGTCCGGGCTTGAGACCGGCACCAGAAGTGCTCAAACTACACCCCTAATGGCTGGTTTACCCTAATATTCCATTAATAATCCAAATAATTGCTCAGTCAGAGTACAATACGCCCATGTACACACTTCAATACATCGAAGACAGCTGCTTTTGAATGGTCTAAACTGCTTAAGTTCCTTATGGTCATGTGATTGTGGTCATGCTTTGCGATGCTGGTCAACCAGCTGGGCATGTTAGCCAATCAGCTTGGTCCAGCATGTTCATAGCGATGGTCCACGTTTGTCATTTAGGTTCGGATTACTTGCAGTGTGCATATAAACACAGAATTTCATCAGATGAGTAGAGTGTGTGTGTATATATAAACACCCAGGTCTGAATAGAATTGGAACGAATTCAATCAAATTGGTGAAAATCTTTACATGTAAACCTAGCTAGGTGAGTGTAGAAACAAGGAGGTGGTCATAATGTTATGGCTGATCAGTGTATGGTGGGGGCTAGCCATGATATACAAGGCCAATGTTTGCTTCGTATATGAATTACCGTTCCACCTTAAATGGAGCTGCTTTTGCACATATTTTGCCAGAATGATGTCGATCAAAGATCCGATTGGTCTTCCCTGATGGACAGAAATAAAAAGGTCATCCAAATATTTAAGGAAACCAAGTCTCTCTCTCTCTTTTTTTTTTTTTTTTTTTTTTTTTTTTTTTAAACCTGCAGTTGAAGTGTGTCTCTCCCCCTCCTTCTCGCTCTCTCTTTATCTCGTTCTTTCTCTCTCGGGATAGAAAGCCTGCAACCCTGCAAACGGACTCTGTTGAGACATGATGCGTTCTCCCACTTAAACTCACAGGAGGATTTGCTCTCTGTCTGAACGTCTGCGCTGTGTGTTTTGCATTTGGACACGGCCTGTCTGCAACACTTGGGGTGGTCCCTGTTTATTTTGCCAAGGTAGTCATTTAAAGATAAGGCCGTGCCATGCCGTCGTCTCCTTAGGAACTCCCATCTATCTTAAAACACCTTAAATGTGTTGCTCAAACAGGGCTCTGCTGTTATAATTTGCTGCGGTAATACAGGATGTTATTCGTAATGTGTTGAAGGACTATTGGCAGAAGCTGTGCACATTTTATGGTGGAGATTCACTTTCAAGGCACAGTGATCCCGTATTTTCAGGTGCATGTCCCAGGGCTTTTGCCCTGCGTGTTTCTTTTTGTCCACAGGGAAACGCCGTTTTGATTTTGTGTATTATTTCAGACAAGTGATGATGTTTCCTGTAATGAAATTTCACAGTGCACAAGGTTTCGCAATGTTTCCCAGTGACTGAACGTCCAGCGCTTGATGACTGCATTTGTTTCTAGCCTGTGACAAATGAGCAGCGGAGTCAACTGTTTACTGAGTGTAATCAATGCGTCTCGAGCATCTGTTTTGGACTCATCACAGTGAACTGGACATGTCGTTTTTCACGTCTCGCAATGCGATGAACACATACTGCCAATCAAACGTTTGGAACTGTCTGGACGTATGATTGAACAGTTGTTTTTCATAAACGTAATGACGTTTTGAACTGAAGGTTTATGCTTAAATGCTTGAGTTAGCTTTCGAAGACAAACACAAACTGCATTAGAGTCCATTACACTAACTTTTTTGTCTGGACGATATATTGTCCCAGATAGAACAGTACTAGACAATACCATTCTATGCCACTTGATAATATAGTGGTATAATCATTTCTATAACTTCAGCACTTAGCTCACTGCCACCCCGCACTGCTTCATCTGCTGGCAGGTACAATCTGCCATTCACACACTCCAGTCCCCCTGCTGCACTCTGTCCTCCACAAGGGCCCAGGTGAAGAATGACCTACGAAAAATCAAAGAAAGCAGTAGGTCTGGTTGGCATCATTGCCAGACTCCTCAAGTCATATGCAGATCAGCTCTGCGATGTAGTTGAGCACATGTTCAACAACAAACTGGAACATGTTGGTGTGCACAGTCACCAGTCTAACTGGATACTGTAATACCTCACCAACCAACCACGTCTTTCAGACAAGGTGATCAGTCGTGCAAGGGGCCCTCAAGCAATGGTGAAAACCAGAGAACTAGTGGTGGACTTTCACAGTTGTAGACACACCCCTCCATCAGTGAACATCCAGGGAATGGACCTTATACTTTTGTGTTCACTTAAACACACAAACTGGACTGGTCAGTTAACACCAGTGCACTTTACAAAATAGGCCACAGCAGACTCTACCTTCTGAGGTCATTTGGAGTGCAGGGAGTACTCCTGAGGACCTTCTTTGACACATTTGTGGCATCTACCATCTTTTAAGGCTTGGTCTGCTGGGGCAGCAGTATTTCGATGGCAGACTGGGAGAGACTGAACTCATTAAGCAGGCCAGTTCTGTCCTGGGAAGCCCCTTAGACCCACTGCAGGTGGTGGGAGACAGAGCGATGGTAGCCAAGCTTGCATCCATGCTGGAGAACAACTCCCACCGCGTAGATGAGACTCTGGCAGCACTAGGAAGCTCCTTCAGTGACAGACTGCTTCACCTTAATTGTGTGAAGAAGCGGTATCACAGGGCCTTCCTTTCTACTGCTGTTAGAATCTACAACCAGCACTGCCCTCAGCAGATCACGGACACACACACTTAACTCCACACACTGTTAGAGCTTTTCAGTGTGCAATACTTCCATCTCCCCATGTGCAGTTATGTCAATTATTTGTTCATATTTTTCTTCAGAGATTTCTTTTCCATTGATTTGTTAATTGTTTATAATGTTAATATTGTAAATACTATACTGTACATACTATACTTTATCTACAGTGGGGGAAAATAAGTATTTAGTCAGTCACCAATTGTGCAAGTTCTCCCACTTAAAAAGATGAGAGAGGCCTGTAATTGACATCATAGGTAGACCTCAACTATGAGAGACAAAATGTGAAAAACAAAATTGAGAAAATCATTTTGTCTGACTTTTAAAGAATTTATTTGCAAATAATGGTGGAAAATAAGTATTTGGTCACCTACAAACAAGCAAGATTTCTGGCTGTCACAGACCTGTAACTTCTTTTTTAAGAGGCTCCTCTTTCCCCCACTCATTACCTGTATTAATGGCACCTGTTTGAAGTTGTTAACAGTATAAAAGACACCTGCCCACAACCTCAAACAGTCACACTCCAAACTCCACTATGGTGAAGACGAAAGGGCTGTCGGAGGACACCAGAAACCGAATTGTAGACCTGCACCAGGCTGGGAAGACTGAATCTGCAATAGGCAAGCAGCTTGGTGTGAAGAAATCTACTGTGGGAGCAATAATTAGAAAATGGAAGACCTACAAGACCACTACTAATCTCCCTCGATCTGGGGCTCCACGCAAGATCTCAGCCCGTGGGGTCAAAATGATCACAAGAACGGTGAGGAAAAATCCCAGAACCACAAGGGGGGATCTAGTGAATGACCTGCAGAAAGCTGGGACCAACGTTACAAAGGCTACCATCAGCAACACACTACGACGTCAGGGACTCAGATCTTGCAGTGCCAGACGTGTCCCCCTGCTTAAGCCAGTCCATATCCAGGCACGTCTGAAGTTTGCTAGAGAGCATTTGGATGTTCCAGAAGAGTATTGGGAGAATGTCATATGGTCAGATGAAACCAAAGTAGAACTATTTGGTAAAAACACAACTCGTCGTGTTTGGAGGACAGTGAATGCGGAGTTGCATCCAAAGAACACTATACCAACTGTGAAGCATGGGGGTGGCAACATCATGCTTTGGGGCTGTTTCTCTGCAAAGGGACCAGGACGACTGGTCCGTGTACATGAAAGAATGAATGGGGCCATGTATTGTGAGATTTTGGGTGCAAACCTCCTTCCATCAGCAAGGGCAATGAAGATGAAACGTGGCTGGGTCTTTCAGCATGACAATGATCCCAAGCACACTGCCAGGGCAACAAAGGAGTGGCTTCATAAGAAACATTTCAAAGTCCTGGAGTGGCCTAGCCAGTCTCCCGATCTCAAGCCCATCGAAAACCTTTGGAGGGAGTTAAAAGTCCGTGTTGCCCGCCGACAGCCCCAAAACATCACTGCTCTAGAGGAGATCTGCATGGAGGAATGGGCCAACATACCAGCAACAGTGTGTGCCAACCTTGTGAAGACTTACAGAAAACGTTTGACCTCTGTCATTGCCAACAGAGGATATACAACAAAGTATTGAGATGAACTTTTGTTATTGACCAAATACTTATTTTCCACCATTATTTGCAAATAAATTCTTTAAAAGTCAGACAAAATGATTTTCTCAATTTCTTTTTCACATTTTGTCTCTCATAGTTGAGGTCTACCTATGATGTCAATTACAGGCCTCTCTCATCTTTTTAAGTGGGAGAACTTGCACAATTGGTGACTGACTAAATACTTATTTTCCCCACTGTACTTCTTGTACTGAGTGGCTTGCTAAACCTTTGCTACTGTAACAATGTGCCTTTTCCCATTGCAGTGCTAATAAAGGATTATCTTATCTTGAAAAGGAAATGACCTTGCAAGAGTTTGGGAAGCCAAGGAGATTTGAGAACTTCAATAACTTTGAGTTGAGGTCTCAGACCTTAATTAGTCTGTTAGGGTTAGAAAAGGCGAGGAGATGCAAATTTCAAAGCATTATAAATACCCAGTCTCCTCTAACCCTGTCCCAAAAACAAGTATCTATGGGTTCTTCTATGCAGCTGCCTAGCACTGCGAAATGAAAATGGTCGAGGCCCACAAAGTAAGAGAACGCTATAAGAAGATGGCAAAGTGTCTTCAGCTTGCAGTCTCCTCCGTTTGAAATGATATATGAAGTGGCAGTTAACAGGAGCAGTGGAGGTCAAGATAAGATCTGGAAGACCAAGAAAAATTTCAGTGACAGCTGCTGGTAGGATTGCTAGAAAGGCGAGTCCGAACCCCCACTTGGCTGCAAAAGACTTTGGTGTTGTGGTACATTGTTCTTCTGTTCAGCAGCACCTGCATAAATATGGCCTTCGTTGCCTTCTCCTGCATGGTCACCACAAAAGAAAGTGTCTTCACTTATTTAATGTTATGATGTTTGTGGAGCGGCTTTCCATAAGATGACCCGCTCATGATTGTGGCACCAACCAGTGGCTGTTCCTCCAGAAACCAGCTCCAGAAGCCAGCACCTCCTATCTGGCAGATGCTACAGTATACTAAGACTGCCAGACACAGGAGCAGTTTCTTTCCTTATACAGTGGTTCTCATAAACAGCAGATCAGTAACATCATCTACTAGAACAGACATCCTCCTGTTCGACAGATGACTGTATACTGTGTGTAAGTTATATGTACACAGCCTCTGTTTATAGCTGATGTACAAGAAACCAACGTTGGAGACAATTCCTTGTGTGCGTGAAAACATACTTGGCCAATAAACCTGATTCTGATTGTGCCCTAAAAGGCTGTTGACACAGTGCTGGCGTTTAGGTTTAGTTCAGACCTTAAAGAAGCAGACTTCAGACGCAGACATGGTTAGTCTGATTGATTGCATTTAGATTAAGAGGAAAGACTGTACAAATGTATTTTCTATCTGAACCCAGCTTTAGAATGCCAGACTCTGTGTTATGGGTTGATGAATATGGAGGTAAAAGAGCTGACTGTAGTTAATGACCCCTGCATGCCCCCTACATCTGTCCCCCTCTGTGTGACTGCTGCAGCCCCAAGGCCCTGATGAGGAAAACTGCTTCACAGGCCCGAGATTGCATTCACAGACCCACACACACACACACACACACACACACACACACACACACACACACACACACACACACACACACACACACACACACACACACACACACACATATACCCTTCTCATCTTGCCCCTAGACACCTTGGCCCACAGAGTAAGAGCGATAGCGGCCGGGGCAGGGGCAGCGGGTGTGGATGAGAGAGAGAGGGAGAGGGGACTGTCAGCAATACATAATGTATTCACTGGACCACCAGGAGTGCTGCACGAATAGGGGCCCAAGGACGCCACCAAGAGAGACAGGCGGAGGGGAAGAGAGAGAGAGAGAGAAAGAGAGACTGAGATACAGAGAGCAAGAGAATGGGAGGACTGGTGCTACATGGCCCAGTGAAAGCAGACTGAAGGGTAATTGTGGACCTGCAGATGAAGAAAAGGATAGGGAGAAGGGACAGGGGTCAGAGCTCCAGGGGGGATGGGGAGGCCCCTTTCTGCAGCCGCTTTTGTGTGTGTGTGTGTGTGTGTGTGTGTGTGTGTGTGTGTGTGTGTGTGTGTGTGTGTGTTTTTGTCCACTTTCAGGACAAACATCCAGACTTTGTAGGTTAAACCAAACGGTTAGAGTCTGAATTCTTTGAGCGGCGTTAGATGAGAGCAATGTTTACCGAGAGGTTTACAGGAACATTTTACAAAATGTCTTTACAGACATTCACAGAAACAAACAAATCAGAAAAATCTTACAGGAAGAACATTTTAGAATTTTACAAGACAATGTTTTACTGAAGAACCTTCCAGAAGATAGAAAACGCTTTTTCAATGCAAGATGAAATATGTTTGGGCAGTTATTCCATTTATCCTGATACTCTGACAGTTTAATTGAAGAGCTTTTCAGGTCTGTTCATTCTGTGCATCTGTGTTACCCATTGTCCCAGCATTGCATAAAAAACAAGTGTGTGTGTGTGTGTGTGTGTGTGTGTGTGTGTGTGTGTGTGCACATGCATATCGGGGTGTGTATGGGGGGTAATCTGATACTCTGAGGGGACCAGAGGCCCTCATGCTCATATACACTTTCAAAAGAGGCCTGGTAGTGAAATCCAAGATGGCGTCTCTCTCTCTCTTTCTCTCTCTCTCTCTCTCTCTCTCTCTCTCTCTCACTCCCTCCCTCTCCCTTTCTTTTGATCATTCTCTCTCACTCTCTTCATCCTTTGGGGCGATTCGCCTCATTAGCTATCGTAGGATGTTTGTTCAGCTCTGTTGTTCCCTGTTTCCACGTCTACCGTGTAGGGCCGCGCTTTTGAAGAGCCAGAGAATGGATTCCTAATCAAGATCCTGGGCCCAACAGCCCAAGACGCCGCCGAGACCACCTCAATGCACCCTCATCACACCGGCGTACAGGAAGCTGATGGAACATTACATGGTGTTTGTTTAGGATCTGCCTCAAAAGCTAATCAGACAACATTTATTCAAATAACAATGTACAAATCAGGAGAGGGACAATATGAGGCCTTCAGTAATAAACGTTCCCAATTTTTTTCCCTTCTTCCTTATGTCAGCCCTGCCTCCCATCCCAGTAGGCAATAAGACCACCAACCTGGAAGGCTTCCTAAAAAGTTTGGATGCACTTGCTAAACATTTTAGATGGCATAACTTATACAGTCAACATTAAATAAACACTGTACACGTTCATTGTAGATGTATTGATGCTGATATTGAAATCCTATCCGCTTATTACCGTATTTTCCGGAATATAAGACGCACCGGAATATAAGCTGCACCCACAGTTTAAAAAAAACTGGAGAATAACAAATGTAAGATGAAAAAGCTGCACCTCATTATAAGCTGCATGGTTTAAAGAGTGGGAAGAAAGTAGCGGCTTATAGTCTGGAAAATACGGTACATGTGCTATATGGACAAAAATATTGGGACACCACCTCATTCATTCTGAAATCAAGGGAATTAAAGGGTTTATTGTGCTTTTGCTGGAGTAACTGTCTCTAATCTTGAGGGAAGATTTAATGCTAGGTTTGGGAGCACACAGGTTGCATATAGACCCTTAGGCTTGGAAAATTCAATATGGTGTAGATCTCCAATACTATCGAAATACTTTGTATGAATCAAAATATTTTTGTTTATAATAAAAATAGACAAAATCCTGACTATCACAGAGATATTGTCTATTGGTCAATAGATACTGCAGTCTAATCTGCTTGTGCATTTATTTGTATGTAATTGCGTGTGTGTGTGTGTGTGTGTGTGTGTGTGTGTGTTGTAGTTCACACTCTGCACTGGTATCTGTTGTTTGTCCACTACTACTGTGAAATATGCAGTGTTTGGATTTTCTATAGTGTGTGTTCTGAACTCCACAGTAAGTTTTTTCTAGTTTTAGTTTTTGTTTTCATGTTCCGCTATAAAAGTCATGTTCACACTGCAGAGTCTAACCAGATTGCACTCTGAATGCCGTGGTAACTGATCCATTAAGTGTGTTAAATCTGTTCATTACTTCAGGAGTTGCTTCTCCACAACTGGTGTTAGTGTTTACTCGCTGTGGGAAAATGATAAACTGTCAGATTTCAAATGAATTACATTTTAAAATGAGATATTTCAAGTAAACCTCCATTGATGGTTTGGTCACCGGTCACGCCCGATCAAGCTGAAAATTGGCAGACTGCGGACACAGGCTGGTCGATTGGTGCATCTTTACTTGCAATATGTCACTTTAAATGTAATTAAAATAGGAAATCTGACAGATTTTCTCAATTAAATGATGGACATGAACTATTTCACCTTGTTTGATTTTTGGAGACAGACGAGTTAAAGACTCATGTTCTTGTATGTTCTCTATATCTTTTACACCATATGAACGTATGTGAGCTGATCACAACATGAGTTGAGGAAAACAGTTAGTTTGAGTTACAGTCAGCAAACTACCCCAGTATATTGACAAAAATAGGAATATAATGGTTTATGAATCCAGTTAATTAGGCCTAATTATGCTCTTTGTAATGAAACCTGTCATTAATTTCTGCACTTTAACGCCGGTCATCTGCATTATGCTCACAAAAGCAGAAAACTGCATCTTTAAAATGATTTTTTTACAAGGTAAACTGTCATTTTATACAATATAATAAAAATATGCATTTTCATATATAATATATTAATGATATTATGATACATTAATGATACATATCACTTTACATGTCTTACATTTCTGTGAATGAAGTTATGAACACAAATTTAAACACATTCATGTTTGAGATGCATTGGTTCAGTGATGTGAGGCTTGTTACTGAGTAACTGCATGGACAACCGTGCAGACTGTCTGAGCTGCTCTAATACGAGTGAGGAATGGAAGGCCTCTTTTGGATCCACCAGCAGATCCTGTCCGTTTAAGATAAGACATTTTATTTACCGGTGCTTTAGCTGTGCTGCTGTCGCAGTTTCAGTGTTACCATAACAGTAGCCTGGATCTCATCTGCATACTTTAGCTGTAACTTTCATTCTATTTGCACTGGTTTTCTACCTTCTGATGTTGAGCTGCACAAGCATTACGTTAATAAACACAATCGTCGCAGATTGGTTTACATACCAGCACTCATTTCAGACCATTACCTCCAGCTTCTTCAGTCTGTTTATGAAGGTGGGGGCATCAAAGGGAGAGACACACACACACACACACACACACACACACACACACACACACACACACACACACACACACACACACACACACAAACAGAGAGAGACAGACAGGGCATTTTTTTTCTTTCCTTTTTGCACATTTGTTTGGTCTCTTTCTGAGGGTTGATGAAGCACTTTGGCATCAACTGTGATGTGAGCTACCTGTAGGTGCTGTAATGATGTTGTAGGATTGTTGGAGACGTCATTACGCACCTTGTGGTCAGCTCTTGGGCTGTACATGCTAGATCGGGCCTGACCTGGCCATGATGGCAGTTTTGTTTAAATGTTCTCCACCTGCACGTTATTTTCCTGATAGTGGAACAGCTGATTTGTAGTTGTTCTACTCTGTTGAGATCTTTTTAACCTTCTTTCAGACTCTGATCTGCATCTACAACCTTTCTTTCTAAAGGTCTCAGAGAGCTCTTTGGCTCTGGCAGTGGTGATCCCACTCAGTTCAGCAATCAAGAGCAAACCAAGCCTCCACTTACGGAGTGTCCTAATTCAGAGAGACAGCAGAGTGAGAGAGGCGAAACAGACATTTTTTGTCATGCTGCTACATGCTGTACCTTCAGAATGCTGTGTGTGTGTGTGTGTGTGTGTGTGTGTGTCTTAGAGTGAGAGCAAGAGACAGAGAAGAATGAAAGAGATAGAGAGCAGATCAGACCTCGGGGCTTTTGTTTAGGGTGTATTTTTGGTACATGAAGCCCCCTCAAGCTCAGGCCTATCCTCATAGAACCATGTGATACGCAATTCTAATGAGCTGAAGGGACAACAGAACGGAGCCTGTTATGCCACACTAGGGCTTCTGATGTCATACTTGCATGATAAGATAGCTAACCGATGCCGGTACAGTATCACACAGCAGCTCATTGCCAGCGATCGGGGGGTCCGATAAGCTCTCATTTAGGATTCCTTTCTATTATTGTAGTGTGCCTCTTCATCTTCACTAGAGATCTGGAATCGTCCACTTATCTCTCGCTCTCAGGTGTAGTGCTGTCTGTTTGAACTTGTAGAACATGCACCTCAGCTCAGGGAGGCAGGCTGGGCTACATCCGATACAAATACATCAAACAGGACAATGCAGCGTTGCTTTATGCAGAGATGTACACGGCTGTAATTCTGATTTATGCAGCGATTAAGAGAGGAGCATGGAAGAAGGTGTAGATGTTCGTGATGATTACAGTTAAACTTGCTCTGGGATGGGATTGTGAGGCTCAGCTGCAGCAGAAATGCCCACCTCTGAGGTTTATTCACAGAACATGCAGCTCTGTGTTCAGGGAGGTGTAGAAAGGAGCAGGCCTCGTCCTATGTTTAGTCCGGTCTTATTCTTACAAGAAGTCGTCTCATACATAAGGTTGCTTTTCAGTTTGGTCCGAATCAAATAACGGGACCAAATTTGGACCAGAAGTTTTGTTCTTGGTCCAGATCAAGTAAATCCTGAAACAGTTACTTTGCTGCGTGAAAACAGTTTTCAGGTTCAGACTTTCAGAAGTTGAGACAGGCTGATTAATCAAACAATGAAAGATGAAAAGTCGTGCAGCAGAATGAGGGAAACACATCACCCTCACAATTCCTGTGTCTACTGTAACTGATGAACCCCTATTTATTGTAACACTGTCGAGAAGGCAAGGGTACTTTGCAAGAAACAAACCAAAAGACATAAAACAGCAGAGCACACTGACATGAAACAAGCACTGACATTACAGACAGATAAAATACCTTCAATAAACAGACAAGACCTGAAACACTTGGGGCTGATTAACAAATGGGCAGGACTACAAACGAGATACAGGTGGGAGAGCTAGTGCAGAGACGAGACCGAGACAAGAAGGGACACACGGGAGAGCCGAGTTGCACCACAGACTGTGGTGCGACGGAGCTCACTGATGCCCTGGTCCAGGTCTGAAATTCTCAGAAATTGGATGAGTCTATGATTTCAGTGTGTTATGGATTTTGGTGTGAATTTGAGTCCAGCACTCCACAGGTTGATGATTTTGGTTTCTATTGACTGTTAACGTCATTTTGTTCTCAGTTAATTTACTAGTTTTGTCCGTAAAGATTTTCAACATCCATCTCTCATTCAGAAAGATCTGATGTGTGATTTAAATGTACGCGGTCGTCCACTTTCAGAAGTTCATATATTGAGTGTGGGGAAAGAAAGATTTGGCAAAGGGTCTGTTATGACATCGGAACGTATGGCTACCAATAGAGCTGGGTCACTGGAGTTGAATAGTAACTGCTGATCTAAGTAGCAGCATGAATTCTGAAATTTATTGAAGTCTACTTCCTGGTCTGTGGCCTCACAGTACAGCTGGATAAAGACCCAAAGCATAACTCAAAACAACCCAAGAGTCACCTGCCCTCAACCCTACGGAGCAGCTTTACGGTAACTGACAGAACAGAAGGCCGTCAGATCCAGTGCACTTTTTCAGTTGCACTCTTAAAGATAAAGGTGCTTCAAAGGGTTCTTTGAGTGATGCCATAGAAGAGCCGTGTTTGTAATAAAAGAGCGTGAAGAACCTTTTAAAGATTAATTGATATAAAGCTTAAAATGATATGAAAGCCCAATCAAATTTTTTAGAGTTTTGCCCAGGGATACCAGCCCTAATATGGAAATCAATACAGTGATGGGACTTGCTTCTGAATATCTGTTTTTGATGATCTGTTTTCTGTTCTGTTTTTTTCTAGTGACCTTAGCATGAATAACATCACTGAGCTGCCTGCCAATGTTTTCAAGAACCTGCCGTACCTGGAGGAACTGTAAGTCTTGATTCTGTGTTTTCTCTCTCTCTGAATGTCTCATCGCTGCTCTCGTAATCAGTACACTTTGTCTTAAATAAGGAGATTGTTTCCATTGGGCTGCATGACGGTCTTAAGTATCTGTTTAATGTTATTTTAATGTTATTTTATTTTAGACTATAAACTGTCCCAGTTACAGTATAAGTGTATATACCTGCGATCGGTTCTGAAACTAGACTAATAAACTGTCCCGTTTACAGTATAAGTGTATATACCTGCGATCAGTTCTGAAACTAGACTATAAACTGTCGGTTACAGTATAAGTGTATATACCTGCGATCGGTTCTGAAACTAAACTATAAACTGTCCATTTACGGTGTAAGTGTATATACCTGCGATCGGTTCTGAAACTAGTGTATAAACTGTCGGTACGAGTATAAGTGTTTATACCTACGATGGGGTTCTGAAACTAGACTATAAACTGTCGTGTTTACGGTATAAGTGTATATACCTGCGATGGGTTCTGAAACTAGACTATAAACTGTCCCAGTTACAGTATGTGTATACACCTGCGATCGGTTCTGAAACTAGTGTATAAACTGTCCCGGTTACAGTATAAGTGTTTATACCTGCGATCGGTTCTGAAACTAGTCTATAAACTGTCCCGTTTACGGTATAAGTGTATATACCTGCGATGGGTTCTGAAACTAGACTATAAACTGTCCCGTTTACGGTATGTATACACCTACGTGGGATTCTGAAACTAGTGTATAAACTGTCCCGGTTACAGTATAAGTGTTTATACCTGCGATCGGTTCTGAAACTAGTGTATAAACTGTCCCGTTTACAGTATAAGTGTATATACCTGCGATCGGTTCTGAAACTGAACGCCTCGCTGTCCCAGTTACAGTATGTGTATACACCTGCGATCGGTTCTGAAACTAGTGTATAAACTGTCCCGGTTACAGTATAAGTGTTTATACCTGCGATCGGTTCTGAAACTAGTGTATAAACTGTCCCGTTTAAGGTGTAAGTGTATACCTGGAATGCGGTTCTCGACGAACTATAAACTGTCCGATTTGCAAATATAGTGTATATACCTGCGATCGGTTCTGCAAACCAGACTATAAGCTGTCCCGGTTAGTATAAGTGTATATACCTGCATTCGGTTCTGAAACTATTCTAAACTGTCCGGTTACAGTATAAGTGTTTATACCTGCGATCGGTTCTGAAACTAGACTATAAACTGTCCCAGTTACAGTATGTGTATACACCTGCGATCGGTTCTGAAACTAGTGTATAAACTGTCCCAGTTACAGCAAAAACCTTTACACCTGCGATAGGTTCTGAAACTGAGGTGTGTATAAACTGTACGATTTACACAGTATAAGTGTTTATACCTGTGATCAGTTCGCAAACTAGACTATAAACTGTCTGATTTTGGTATGTGTATACACCTGCGATGGGTTCTGAAACTGAATTGTCGATTTACAGTATAAGTGTTTATACCTGCGATGGGACACACCTGAAACTAGTGTAACTGTCCCGGTTACAGTATAAGTGTTTATACCTGCGATCGGTTCTGAAACTAGTGTATAAACTGTCCCGTTTACAGTATAAGTGTTTATACCTGCGATCGGTTCTGAAACTAGTCTATAAACTTTAACACATGCACAGATGTTTCATGAATGCAAGAAATTATTACTTTTCCTTTGAAGAAATGGAAAAGGTAAGTTTGAAGCGAAACATCGGTGAAGCCGTAGAATTAATCGTTTGCGAGTAATCCGGTGCCCTGGTTCCTGATGAACAAAATGATAGAACCGTAAAGGAGTAGATCATTTCACATGTTGGAGTCTCCTGTAAACAGCACTGTACTGCGAGGGCTCTACAGTTCGAGAGGAGGGAAGCAGCTCACCCTAACGCAGGACTGTATACACTGATCATCACCTTCATCAGAGTATCTATTCAAATGATTTAATTTAATGTCAAACTGCAGGATTTATTACATGATCCCAGAGCTTCCATGCGCCCAGCAAAATTATTATATCTACAATCTGTTTAAAGTATTAATATAATACCTTATTGCTCTTGTTTGGCGTATCATACTGTTTATGATAAGTCTGCTTGTTGTGTCTTTAATTTAATGTGCCGTTAATACTATTAAACAAACCTAAACTTGAAATTTGAATCAAATACAACCTGAGATCTGGAATCTTGTTTCTCTGTAATACCTGTTACCGTCATTGTTGGTGATTTTTATTTTATGTGTATATTAGTTTATTGTTCCTTTCATTGCAAATCTAACAAATCTAGATTTGCTCCGATACGTTTGGGCCGAACGCGACGTTGGCCGGTTTGGCTTACCTTCTGTTTACCACCCTGTGTGTTCGTTATAAGTCATGTTGTGAAAAACCAGTCTGCACTGGTTTGCACTGGTAGGTCCTCACATGAGCCATATCTAACTGGCTGTGAGAGGTTTTAATGAGTCCAGTAGTGCAACGTGGCCGCAGCATGTGCTTGCGAGCCCAAAGCCGCACACCCTAGGTGTGTCTAATCTCTGAGTGTGTATTTGTCTTTTCCCCGCGCTCCCCGTGGCTCCGCGTCTGGCTGTCTGCGTTGTGCCTGAAGCATAGATAACATCAGTCTACCTGATATCAGGTACCTCAACTTCACTCACAGACGCCCCTGATGACCAGCTCCTAAAAGCCGCCCCATTGTTATTCTTGCCTTTCTTCTCTCCCCTTCTCTTTCTTTCGGCCAGGGAGTGTGTTTTCTTACCCCGTGCACGTCTTTCAGCCGCCCCAATCTCCGCTCCCTTCTTTCCCAAACACGGCCTTCCAGAGCTTTGTCAGAGGGCAATTTACTTTTCAGCGCATTGTGCCGAGGAATGCAGGGCAGGAAGGAAGAGGGCAAAACAATGGTTTCCGTGGCAACCAGCTTTTAGGAGAACTGGTCCCGTGCTGAGAGGAATGGCAGGGACCCGGGGCCCTCAGGAGCCACCACGTATACAGTACAGTCTTAGACCACTGAGGAAATGTGAAAGTAACATGATGATAAATATAAATATCATAAATTCAGGGTCTGAAAGTGAAATCTGCACAGGTATAATGATGACACCTCCAATGATTTGAATATTTCATTTTGAGAGAAGTTTTTATTTATTTATTGATTTATTTATTTAGTCCAGTCTTTAAAGTTCCCATCCAGTGTAAAGATCAGTCCGTCGTCAAGGTAAATCGGGTGAGCTCTGGGTGGAACTAAATAAATTATTTAAACTGTGTTTGAATATAAAATGAAATAGAGCTTGCACATGTGTGCGCGCGCGTGTGCGTGCATTTGCACGCGCACATGTACGCGTGTGTGTGGCCCCGGGGTGACTGTGACCCATGGCTGATGTCTTCCAGGCAGTCTTAGGAAGAGGGAGGGACACACCCACAGCAGAGAGTAACATTCAACACACAATATCTCTCTCTCTCTCTCTCTCTCTCTCCGTGTCTCTCTCTGTCTCTCTCTCACAGTCTCTCACTCGCGTCTGCGCGCGCACACACAGCCTCCCACTCCCATTCAGCCTGATATAAAACTGTCAGGTACTAATCCTCCCCAGATTTGTGTGTGTCTGTAGGTAGATAAGGGAGTGTGTGTGTCTGTGTGTGTGTGTGTTTGAATTTGCATGCTTCATTTGAGTGTATATGTTTTGATTATATGTCCTTTACCAAAATGTCTGTAAAAGTGAATCATACAGGTATTTGATAAGTTAGTGGTTTATATAAACATCAGCTCTTCATTAAGTTGTTCGTTATTCTGACCGGGTGCATTAACCTACTTCCAGCACACATAAATCACTGGCACAGTCCACCATATCAGTGAGCAATGTACACACTGCATACCTGTGGGCTATTGCCAAATCCAAATGACCCCAGTATAATCTCAGCTTGATTATATGGAGACATCAGCAGCTCGAACATAATAGTCTAAACATAACCTTTGTTCAGAACAAAAAAAAATAAAAATAAAAACCAACAAAAATGGTTATTGACAGCAGCTCTGGAGCCAAAATATTGTTGCAGTTATTTTTCTGGTTGTTAGTGTCTGAAATGCAGGTTGATGCATATTCAAATAATGAAATTCAGTAGTTACTTGAACTATGAGGAACACAGTCTGGAAGCTGGTATTAAAGATCAGCAGCAGTGTAGTTACTGAAACTGTGTCAGAAACACAGTCCGGTAGCCGGTATTAAAGGTCAGCAGCAGTGTAGTTACTGAAACTGTGTCAGAAACACAGTCCGGGAGCCGGTATTAAAGGTCAGCAGCAGTGTAGTTACTGAAACTGTGTCAGAAACACAGTCCGGTAGCTGGTATTAAAGGTCAGCTGCAGTGTAGTTACTGAAACTGTGTCAGAAACACAGTCCGGGAGCCGGTATTAAAGATCAGCAGCAGTGTAGTTACTGAAACTGTGTCAGAAACACAGTCCGGTAGCCGGTATTAAAGGTCAGCTGCAGTGTAGTTACTGAAACTGTGTCAGAAACACAGTCCGGGAGCCAGTATTAAAGGTCAGAAGCAGTGTAGTTACTGAAACTGTGTCAGAAACACAGTCCGGGAGCCAGTATTAAAGGTCAGCAGCAGTGTAGTTACTGAAACTGTGTCAGAAACACAGTCCGGTAGCCGATATTAAAGATCAGCAGCAGTGTAGTTACTGAAACTGTGTCAGAAACACAGTCCGGTAGCCGGTATTAAAGATCAGCAGCAGTGTAGTTACTGAAACTGTGTCAGAAACACAGTCCGGTAGCCGATATTAAAGGTCAGCAGCAGTGTAGTTACTGAAACTGTATCAGAAACACAGTCTGGTAGCTGGTATTAAAGATTGGCAGTGTAGTTACTGAAACTGTGTCAGAAACACAGTCCGGGAGCCGGTATTAAAGGTCAGCAGCAGTGTAGTTACTGAAACTGTGTCAGAAACAGTCTTTTTGGCCGTGATTAAGATTTAGCAGACTCTGGAACTGTGGTTCGGCACAAATCAGCAGCACCTGCACAAATATGGCCTTCACGGAAGAGTAATCATAAGAAAACCTCTCCTTCCTCCCCACCTTAAAATTCAGTTTCAGAAGTTTGCAAAAGCACGTCTGAACAAACCTGATGCATTTTGTAAACAAGTGCTGTGGAGCAATGAGGTCAAAACGGAACTCAAAGGTGTGTTTGGAGGAAAATGACACAACTACCAGGCGTCTTACTCAATATTACAAA